>QKWP01001531.1:63672-91808 GCA_003550325.1 Gigaspora rosea
ATAATTATAAATTAGTTTAAAACTTTAAAAATTAATTAAATTTTTTAATAAAAATTTTTAGTTTAAAAATTTAATTTTATTATAAATTATTATAAAATATTAAAAATATTTTACAAAAAAAATTAATTTATATTAAATATTTTATATTAAAAATAGTTTTATTAAAATTTAATAATAAAATTTTTAAATTTTATTATAAGTAAACTTTTGTATTAGACTTTAATAATTTTTTATTTTTAAATTCATTTTTGGGTTAATAAATAACAATAAATATAAATTTTATCAAAAAAATATGCTTCTAAAATTACAAGTAGGTCAAATAGATATATATTTATCTATTATAAAAATTTGATATAAGGTTAATAATCAAATTTTTTCTAAATTTCAGTTTTTTAACTGTACTAAATTAAGCTATTTGTACTAAATTTAGTACAGCTTACGGATACCCATTAAATAAAAAAAAATCAAATTTTAATTCGTTACACCATACATAAGCTATTTAAGTTGATGAATTGTTTAATTTACACTCGACACGTTTTATATGATTCCGGTAATTAGAATTTTTTTCTGAAGCCTTTTGATACCAATATAATGACTTCTTTATATTTATTTTTGTCCCATTACCGTACTCATAACAATCACCAAATTCATATTGGGAAGCAGGTAGACCCATCTTTGCCGCTTTTTCGAATAACTCAAATCCTTTGACTCTATTGACCTTCGTTCCGTAACCTTTTAGGTAACATGTTCCTAATGTATTCATTGCTAATGCATTTCCTTTATCAGCCGCACTTTTGAGCAACTTAAATGCTTGTTCATATTTATGAAGTTTATAATAATATTCACCAAGTATACATTCTGCTATTGCACATCCACCTTGACCCGCCTTATTATACCATTCAATTGCTTTTTTCATATTTTTTCTGGTGTTCCAACCAATTTCATAACATCGTCCAACAAAATATTGAGCAATAATATTGTTTGAACTTGCCGCATTTAGGAATAACTTAAATACATCTACATTATCTTTTTTCGTGCCAATCTTCCAACTATAAAATAATCCAAGTAGACAAATATTCTTTGGATTATCATCATGTTCAGATTACCATTTAAAAACTTCTTCATTTTTTTACCATCTTTAGATATGGAATTGATAATTATATTACTGACAGATCTACCTTCATTAAATAGTTTACTAAAAGTAGAATATAATTCATTAACAAAACGAGCCATGCCATCATCTTTCGGTCCATTAGCTATTTGTTGATCTTCCTGTTCGACTGAATTGTTAGATACATTTTGAGTTTTTTGTTCGTCCGAATTGTTATTTACACCCTGAGTTTCTTGCTCGTCAAAATTGTTAGTTATGTTCTGAGTTTTAAAGGGAGCATCAAGGTATTTGGTAAAGCTATCAATATCAAAACTATCAAAAAGTTCAATGTCTTGAATAATAATGTCTTGAATAATAGTTCAATGTCTTGAATAATAATGTCTTGAATGATAATGTCTTTTAGTTTCCTTGCTACTTCTTGGATAGATGGACGATCATCTTGCATGCCTTGCCAACACTCTAAAAATTATATAAAACTTTAGATTAAGGAAACAAAATATAAATTACAGATATATTATTATACAAACATACTCTTATAAATGGCAACATATTTATGATGTGTATCAGAAATTGGTTCCTCTCTCAATCCGTTACTTATCCTGAATGGGAGGGTTACATTGTCTTTATCATCTTTGAAAGGAATTTTTTCACTCGATATTTCCCATAATATAACGCCTACACTATAAATATCCGATTTCTTAGTTTTTTTTTATATCTTCTTGATTCTCCATTTTGATTATTATTTAGCAAAAAACATTGAGGATCAATATATGGTATAACATTGAAAATTTCACTCATAGTTCTAGACCCTGAGGATTCAGCAATACGCCTTGATAATCCAAAGTCGGCCAATTTTAAAGCTTGCTGATGGACTAGTATGTTATTTGGGTGCTTTAAGATGAAAAATGAAATACAATCAACTTTTATTAGTATAATAATTATATTATACCAAGTGTTCTCCACTGATAATTTATTAACTGTTAATAAAATATTATAAAATTTACCAGATCACCATGAATAGTATTACAAGCATGCAGCCATTTAACTGCATCAGCAAGTTGATTTGCAAATTGAATTTTTAGTTTCCATTCGATTTTAGTTGCATTGTTGTGTAAATAGTCCCGTAAAGTTCCATTGTCCGCATATTCAAGAACAAGTACATTTTTAACAACATTTGGATCCATTTGATCTATTTGATTTTAAGAATATGGCTAAACTTTATCGTTTAAAGAACAACGATTATTAAAAATATTCTTACCCTTGTATTTAGATATGCCATAAAACTTAATAATGTTCTCGTGAAATCCCACAGAAATGATATGCTTTATCTGTAAATCGGGAATTTTAGTATGAATATAAACGTTTATTCAACAATCATATGTATTATATTATTGCTTACTTCATTCACAATCTCTTTATCAGTATACTTATTGTTATGAATTATTTTCAATGCATACGTACCCCCGTAATTTTTAATGTCGTTTTATAAACTATGCTACAAGCTCCAGAGCCGATCATCTTAAATTCAGTAAATTCTTCAAACTTATATTTGGTAATCAATCCTTCATTGATTTTACACTCAATCCATTTTTCATGAGAAATATCTTTGACATCAGTAAAAGAAAGTCTTATAATCTTCAATTCTCTAAGAACATCATTTATTTCTGGACGTACTTTAGGATCTTGATCCCAACAATATTGATAAAGTTCAACGTAATCACTTGGTGTATCTTTTATAGGAGCTTCCCTGTTTCCATTTAATACATGGTTTATAATTGCTATTTGGTTTTCAAAGTCACAAAATGGGGGCTTTCCAAAAGAAAGCTCCCAAAGAATAACCCCAAAACTATAAATATCGGTTTTTTTGTCACATTTATATTGAAAATTTATAAAGCATTGTGGTTCTAAATATCCGTATATTCCACCACCAACTTTAACCATAGTTACTTCATTCATATGTTTTGATACTCCGAAGTCTGCAATCAACGTACTTCTATTATGAACTAAAATGTTTTTTGAATGCTATTTTTTTTAAAAAAAAATTAAATTAAATAGATGATTAAATTTAAGATAATAAAAATTATTGCATGTAGGAATTCTTACAAGATCTAGATGAAAGATTCTGTTACTATGTAAAAACGATAGTCCTTCAGCAATTTCATGTGCATACCTTAATTTATCTGACCATGTTAAATTCAAAAAATTCTTATTTAAGTATTCACGTAAATTTCCATCAACAGCAAATTGTAAAATTAAGTTGTATTGGTTATTTAAAGGATCTTTATAAATAGAGATTATTAGCATTGACTTACAAAAGATAAAGTGAATTACCGTAATAGTTTTTTAATTGCTTATTTACCTTTCGTAATCCCATAAAATTGGACGATATTTGGATGTTTATATTTGTCAATATCAACAAGATTCTGAAGCTAAATATTATGAAAATTACTGTAGAAAGATGCAAAGTCATATTCGAAAAAATAACAATATTACCTCATTAATAAATAATTTAATAAATTTTTCATTTGTAGTCTCATTGATAATTGCTTCCTCAGTGTCAATATTTAAACTCTTATGAACAATAATAGAATTTCTCCAATTTGCTGTGCGTACAGTCCCAAATGAACTTTTATTAATTCTTTTAAAATTGCTAAATAATTTATAGTCATGTTGATTTATAAATTGGCTTCTTTCATTAATAATCTTTTCAAATAATTCATTCACAGTGTTTGCCATAATTTACTAAAAACTTGATCAGGTTTTATTAATAATAATAATAACGACAACTAAATAATTCGCACCTTTGATCGACATAAATCTGCATGCTAATTGGTCTTTTATTCTTGATTTGATTTAGTAATTGAAACATATGAATGTGATGTCTTTATGATGTAATCTTTTTATACCAGACATCATATAAGTGACATTCTTGATCTTCGTTACACGAATTACGGCATTCTACCATATAGTAGAATTAATTACGGCGCAGAACCTAATTTTTTTACAGTAAATCACCACGGTTTTGTAACAAAATTCTTACATTAAATAGGATAGAAACAACAACTGTTAATTCCAATAAAGCGTGTTAGCACAATAACTAAGGCCATGCAAAGTTGATTTTTCGTTTTTGCATTATATGGAATCTGAAAACATGAATCGGTCAGTCGTTTTTTTTATTTTTAATTTTTTTTAATTTACTGTATAATATTCACATCTAAGGTTATGCAAAGTTAATTTTTATTTTGCACTACAAGGTATCAAAAAATTGTGTCGTCAGTCACATTTTTTCTGTCAGCCCTACGGGACATTAAGGTCTCCATCGGAGGAAAATAGCGGAAAAAAATCAAAAAAAAAAAAAAAAAAAAAAAAAAAAAAAAAAAAAAAAAAAAAAAAAAAAAAAAAAAAAAAAAAAAAAAAAAAAAAAAAAAAAAAAATTTTTTTATGGAAAATTGAAAAAAAAATGGGTCGGCGGGTAATGCAAAACGAAAAATAAAAAATAAACTTTGCATGATCTAACAAGTTTTGTAACAAAATTTTATGGCAAATTATGGTAGGAATTAAGACAGTTAATTTCAAAACCAACTAATTCAACCATGTTATTGCAGCCTTACATGATTTTAACACATCACTGCAATGGCATTATAATATTTAGATACAACAGCAGCATTATGGTATTTCCATTGCGGCATTGCGGCATTACGGCAAATAATACAGCACATGCCGTAACCGTATTAATTAGCCAAATTAATTCTACTGCAACACTAAGTTCATACCCTGTAATTCTATTCTTTATTAATAACCATTTTTATTTTCTGTTACTTCATCGAGATGATAGTAGGTCACGTAATCAAAAAGAGAAACAGCCACTCAGAAGGTCGCACATGTGAAGAAGCAAAGTTTCTGAAAGTGAATTTGCCAGCAATTCCAATTTTACTTTACAGCACTAATTTTCAAAAAACGAAATCCATCAGTACAGACCAACTGAAATAGAGAGTAAGTTTTGTAACAGTAGCTTATAGTAAAAGCCACAATAATTCCAATATGAATTAGTTCAACCTTAACCATATACTGAGACACAAGAATAGCAAATATAATCCGTAACAGAATTTTTTATTATAACTTATAGTAGAAATTATGAAAATTCTAATGCAGACTTAACTCAACAATAATAGAAATCACTGTAATTTCAATCAACTTCAAATTTGACTACATACTGGTATGTTACAATAGATAATAATAAGTTTTCAATAAAATTTTTAACAGTTATATGATGAAAAACTGTATAAGATTGGTAGCGCGAATGCGCCACCTATCGCACTAGTTATTGTATAAATAATAACCTTTATTTTATTTAAATTTAATTGCTAACGACAATATTCCATTGTTTTCAAACTACTGTATTCGATTAAGGCTTCATTGATTCGGATTCGAACGATAAAACAAGTATTGTCGTTATAATGGCCTATTCTATTAGTACCGTAAAATTTATTCTAGGATCGAAATGAACAAAGTGTCATACATCAATATATTTGAGATGTGACTAAAAAATAAACACCTTGTAAAAATGATTTTGTGACCTGATTTAAATTTCATTACTCCGCATTTGCGAACTACCCCAAAATTGAAAATTTTGACTACTAATATGTAAATCTAAATTTTGACTGAGATAATCAATATTCCCAAAGTTATGATGCGTCATTTAATAAATTTCTATGTCTAATGAGAGTGCGAAAATGGGTTAGCCTGTGGGGGAAATGGGTTAGACGCGTTATCAGTACAGATCAGGGGTTCAAAAAATTTTTCGGGGGTTTAGCATTGACTGATTAATATATAATCTGTACTAAAATTTAATTTTGGGGACCTTAATTTTGCAAATTCGCCGTAATGTATATGTGTATTTTCTGGACATTTACATTTTAATTTCTCTTTTTCATTTGCTTTTTAAGACGGTAATTACTGATTATTATGTATAAAGAAATGAATTTACTAAACATTCAAATATAACCATAACCATATGTTAATCTTTGTTTTTTAAATAGTCCTATCAAACTGCAAAGTTAATGATTATAAACGCTTTTGCTATCTAGTGAATTAGATCGTGCAATTAATTGAAATTCCCCTAATAACAATTTTGCAACAAATCATAGTACAAAATGCGACTTTAAAGTTTAACTAAGCAGTGCGACTCTGAAAAACTAAGTGGTCGAAGCTCCAATTAAGCAATTAATATGATTTATTAGTTTGATCAAGCTGGCCAATTAAATTCTTTATCGAATTCATTGAGAAAATTTATAGAGAATGCTCTAAGGGAGACGTTGAGAACAATATATAAGATAAAAAACTGACATGTAATAAAATATCTCGAGAAATGATGCTATCAATATTCATTATCAAGAAAATGAAATGATGCTATCAACGATTCATTGTCAAGAAAATTGTGTGTTTATGAGGATCGCTTGGCGCCAAATTATTCTAAATTATTATATTTAATCAATCAGACCACCGTGATATCATCTACAATATAATACACTAAAATCTATCCCCCGGATATTATATAAAAGAAATTTCTATTCATAATAAAAACAAACTGAGCCGTTGGAAACGAAGTTTCCACTTTGTACACATACTGATCAGTGTATTTTTACCAAATGTCCTGTGATCTTTATATATGGTCAGGTATTTCTAAAATAATTCACCAAAAAATCCTATGAAGTAATTATATCTTAAAATTTATAAAAAAAAAGAAAATGCGATATGTTTTAAAAAAAAATATTACTGTAGATTCTTTTAAGTTTTTTTTTTTATAAAATGATTTAATTTGAAAATATGGATTATTCCAATAACACAATTCTAATTTGATATATATTAGATAAAGTAATTATTAGTACAGTAATTAATTAAATATAACCGACTGTGAGAAACTCAGTTTGAAACTATGCGAAACCACAGTTTCACCTGTAACTCTATCTGACGGTTTTGCGACAATGTCGCACAGCTTCCTTATTAATAAAGATTGAGTAAATAGAAGGGAAGAAGTTACAGTTAATATATTGAATCATGAAAAACAAATCAAAAGTAAGGAACGAAAACAAAAAATTTACCCAATTCAAACATTTCAAAGTGCTGTTGAGTCGAGTATTGGAAAAGCATAGATTAAGTTATTTCGTTTGCAACCAGAATGAAGTAGGCATATATTATGTTTTTTTTTTTTGCCTAAAAAATGGGTAAAAAGAAAGTACTTAATTTAGTTCTTTTTTTAAAAATTTTTGTTTATGAAATACTAATCTTGTAAAAAAAAAAATCGATCCGTTAGGGTTGTGCGTCTATTTAAAATTTGAAGTAATAATTATACTGTAAAAATATTATTTATTGGTGTTATTTAAAAAAAAATTCATTAATATATTTTATTATATGGCCACACGTAGTTTTAATTTACATAGTACTCCGACATCATTAACCAAATTTTCAAATAAATTATGTTACCCATGGTTAAAATAGTCAAGATGTCATTCACACAAAATTATGTAGTCTGGTTGGTAAACAACGAATAAGAGTATCTCAACTTACATAAATTTAATAAAATAAATAAAATAAATAAATTTAATAAAATAAATAAAATAAATAAATAAATTTTTTAATAGTCCTTTAAACATTGCTTTAATCTCAATTTGCTTTTGCTATATAAAAAATCAAAGTTTATTGGATGACATACGTGATAATTTAAAAAATTTTTTCAAAATAATCTTTTAAAACTCGTTAAGTAATTGATAAAAGTGAGAACATCCACTATATAAAATTCTAAATAATCTAAGTGGTATAATAATACTATCAATATCTTTCACTGTATCATGCAACGCGGCCCGCAAGGACCAGTTTGTGTTGTATGCGTTTGGGTAGCAGCAATATTGAGTTGGTTTTGCAAATTATTTAATTTACACTGGTTGTCTTGTCTGACTCTATTAAGCATTTGCTCATATTGAATTTTTTGTTGATCGATCGCATGCTGATTGTGTATTCTCTATTCATATAACTGTCGTTCATTCTCGTTTTTTAATTGATCAATTGCTTGTTTACTCTGTTGTTCCTGATTGCGAAGGCATTCTTCCATGCTCTTTACCTTTTCTTCAAGTTGATTTTGAAGTTTTTCATTTTCAATATTAACATTATTTATTACCAGTTTTAAATTTTCTTCTTCTTGTAAAAGTTCATAATAATTTTTTTTTCGGTTTCTTGACGTGCTAATATTTCATTTGCACGTTCTTCATGTAAAATACCATAGTTATTCAAAAGCTTAATGGCTTCTTCATACTGATTTGCTTTAAATTCGTTTAGAACCTAAATAATAATAATAATATTATGATTCAAATTCTATAGTAATATTATTAACAGCTAAAATAAGAATAATTATTGTCGAAACTCTCAAAACCGATCCTATCAAAATCGATAACCTGGCTAATCTGATTTAATCTACCAAGATCGTTTATATAAATCTAATAGCTCACAATGTTTTCAATCACACTATACAAATTGGCTTTGAAAAGTTCAATTGTATATACTCACTCGTAAGGCTTCCAGCCCTGGCATTATTATAGTTCCATAAGTTTGCTCAAACAATTCAATGGCTTCTTCAAATCCTACATAAAGAGAATCATTAGATCAAATCAACAAACTTTAAATAAGTATAATAACATAAAAGAAATTATGAATTACAAAGAGATTTTCAATTTCTAATCCAGGCGTAACATTCTCTTTCCAGAGTTTATGTGCCCAATTTTCATGATATTAGTCCATGGCAGTAGAGTTTTCATATAAAATTGATCTTTTGAAGCGATAATTTTATCATAAAATGTTTTATGAAAAGATTGAATTTGATCAGCACTTCCAATGATTTGTTGAATGAAATTATTAAACGCAAATTCAAACGCGACATTATGAACATCTTCAAACTCATTCCAAGGAATCGGCAATCCACAAAAACTCATTTGAACCATCATTTCATTATATAGTTCAAGACATGAATCATATGCTTTTTTAACTGCATAATTAATGGTAGCTTCATAAGCACTTGGAATTGATAACATAGTATTTGTTGGATCATTTATTTGTTCAACACATCTCTCAAGAAATTCAGCAAAAGTTACTCCTGTCATTTCTGAAGCATTAAGATATTTTGGAGGTAAGCCTTCAAAAATATTTGTTACAGCTTTTTCAATTTTTTCAACAAAAATAGGATCCAATTGATCTGTTTCTATTATGCTCATATTTCTCATTGCCTCTTGTCGAACACCTGGGTGCTATTTTAAAAGTTAATTACATATGAAATTTCAAATTCAAAAGGAAACTTAAAATACAATGTACTCACTGGAATCGGATAGACGTCAAATTTTTTAAAAAATTTTGTAATTTCTTTCGTAGCTTATTATAATATGAAATACATATTATTTACTAATCAAATTAATAGCAGATAAATAATGCAGTAATGCACTTTTCAAAATATTTAAATTTACCATCATAATTAACTTTTGACAACCTATCAAGAAAATATTCTACAAAGTCAGGTGGGCTATCTAGTTGGAAATCTCGAAGAAGTACGACCAAGCTCGGCAAAAATTGGTAATTATTTGGCGGTTGGATAAGAGATACGATTTTAGTCATTAGGAATAATTTTTCGATACCATCTCTTCCAATAATTCCATTAATATTGTATATAAGAGTTGAAGAAATAGCCAAACATAAAATGAAAAGTTTATTCGCCCACGGAACTTCTTGATTAGGATCATCAATGCCTTCACAATCAATAATAACTACCTCTAAATTTATATATATTATATGCATAATTTGGAATGTTATTCCCACAGCTAAGTATCTCACACAATCATTTGTCACATTGAACCGCAAAGTGGATTACGCACGTACGCATTTAGTATTATTTAGCAAAATGTGACAAACTAATTAAATCATATTTACTGTAAACTTACGTTTGCCTTTATTATAGAATGGGGTATCCCAAATATCAATGCCTTTAGTGCATCCATTCACCGATTAACCAAGTTCAAATCCATCATGGCGTCCAAGAAGAGTATTTGCAAAATATGATTTTCCTCTTCGGTAAGAGCCAACTTTGTATCGAGTCTAGTGTTTCGGGCGAAATCCATTTCCAAAATCCGAAAGGCGAAACCGAAATGCTCCCAAAGGCGAAATAAATCCGAAATTTCCGAAACCTGGCGAAACCTCCGAAACCCGGCGAAACCGAAATGGCGAAATCTCCGAAACATTTTCGATTTTTTTTTTTTTTTTTTACTTTTTTAGAATTCTATTGTTCTATTATTTTTCTTGTGCGCAGAATTATAAATTCATAATTTAATTTGTAATTACTACATTTGGTTTTCTCTATCTCTTACTACAGTGCATAGGATAATTTGTTTGCAAAACATAGTAATATATGAAATATACATACAGTACGAAGAAATAATACTAGGTAAAATAATAATTTATATACTTTAAAATATTTATTTAAAATTTACAGTATTTTAATCCTTTAACTCAAATTATTTCAACATTAAAGAACCAAATTGTGATGATATGTCTTTCTTTAAAAAAATTTTATATAAGAAAATTTAGGCCACGCAAAGTTAATTTTCGTTTTGCATAACCCGCCGACTCAATTTTTCCAAAAAAAAATTTTTTTTTAAATTCCTATTGTGACAATTATTTCATTTTTTCCATTTAATTTTTTCTCCGGTGTCACCCGATGATGACCTTGCCTTTCCGGACTTACCCGATAGGTCCAATAAAAAACAATCAAAATTTTCTGATTCCATGTTATGCATTACCTTAGATGTGAACATGAATGAATTTAAACCACGAAAGTTAATTTTTTTTTTTTAAAAAAAAAAAAATCCGACTCGCCGACCGGGATTTTGAAACCCCAGGTTATGCAAAACGTAAGATTAACTTTGCATGGCTTTATAAGAAAAATTATTGTAGGATCTATCAATAAATCTTCCTGATTAGATAACTACACAATATTGTCATCCCGCGCGTTATCCATCACGTGATGCGTGGGATAATAAGGGCCAATACCATAATTCCGGCCGAAATTTACAGATTTCCGGTAAACAATCCCGCGAATCACGAATCACGCGCGGGATTGATCCCGCATCCCGCGCGGGAATTTTGGAAAACTTAGGATTTGCAAAAATTAAAAGGAAATGATAATTTATCGTCATCGCTATTCACATGTTACTGATATATGATATTTCGGATAAGTGAATATTTCGTGTGATCTGTTCACACCATCTCCCGAATTGAACTCATACTCCGTTTCACTACGCTCTAGGTATTTTTCCAATAAAATTTCTAATATTAGATTTCGGAACTTTCGCCAGGTTTCGGTTTCGCCAATTTTCGGACATTTCGCCAGGTTTCGGACATTTCGTCAGGTTTCGGACATTTCGCCAGTTTCGCCAGTTTCGGATCTGAGGTCATTGGAGCGAAACATATTTCGCCCTATTTCGGAAATTTCGCCTGGGCGAAATATATAATTTTGCCCGAAACACTAATCGAGTCTTAATTAATATAATTTTATATTATAATAAAATCATCCATAATGCATAATATAACCTACCAACAGATATAACGGCAATAGGTTCTTCAATGTTTCTAAAAACTCTCAACGCTTGTTCATCTAACAAAATTGCTCCACCTTTATCTGAACTTATATAATTCAAAAGGTGTATAGGATTTCCTGAACGAAATGGAATCGTTTTAGAAAATGGATTTGACGACATTATTATTTTTGCTTACGAAAAGAATTTGGTAAAATTTACTATACCTTTAACTACTTTTATAGTTTATCATTGACTTAATGCAATATTATGATTTTGCTTTAAATGTAAACAATCAAGGTTGTTCAAAATTCCACAAATGAAGAAATTCCAGAATTCTAATGCAGATTTCTGCGGTCTTCTGAATTTAGAATTTACAATAATCTATTGAGATTAAGCTATTTACAAGGTTTAATGACTTCAGATAAACACAAATCTAGGTCCCAGTGTAAAATTGATTTCAGTAAGATCATTCGGCCGATTCTCCAAATTTGCAGACGTTAAAAGCTTATGGATTCGGCCGATGATCGTTATATGTAACATTTTATAAATTGTCTCAGAATTTATAAGAACAGATGTACTTCATAATTTTACCGAGTATAATTATGAATTATAATAATTTTTATGAGGTGGGTCGCGAATTTACCACCTATACAACTTTTAGTTGATAACACTGTTTCACATTGGAATTATTTATATAGGCAATGTCAAATGAAACCTGGTGACTAAGTTTTACTTGATATTGAATGGATATTAATACTAAATATTTATTACTACCGTAAAATTCTCAAAATAATGCGCTGGGTGTTATTTCGAGAATTTACGGTATTAGAAATTAATTTCTGTAAGACTAAATAATTAAACTCTATCCAATTATAGCGAGCTTTTTGGGATTTAAAAATCAGTTATTATAAGGAACATCCGCAGTAGAAATTTACGTTCGCAAATAGAACAATAGAGCATTTTTTGAATATAAAATTTTTTGTTCTTTCAATTGTGAATTCTTATGTTGGGCTCGGTTTATTCTGAGATTTGAGGTCCCTTTAAATCTATAATAATAAACCGAAATATTTTTTGCTCAAACAAAAGCATTATCTATATATTTCCATAATCTAATTATTATTTTCTTATCTGTTATGATAAATTCATTGCTAAGATGTTCGTATCAAATTCATTATGTAATAATTTATTGAATTTTATATAAACTGCGATTGATCTATGATTAAGCTATCAAATTATATTGAAATGTAGCATATATCATAATACGTATATATATTTGAAGTTATATCGACAGTCTATAACGATAAAAAAATTGTATTTTGTAAAAATGTTATATTTTATCTCGTAATAATGAAAGTTTTTATTTTAATAAAAGATTTAATTTAAATTTCGACAATTTCAACTAATTTTAACTTTCGATCAAATTTTCAATTTCGTCGAAAGTTAAAATTTTGCCACAAGTATAATGTACGTAATATTTGGAAAAATACACATTTTGTAACAGAATGCGATTAAAAGAATGTTCAATGATTGTTCTATTAATTCGGTATGGCAAATCATGCTGCTTAGAAAATTTCTAAGCGGAACTGATTTGTCATACCGAATGAATAGAACAATCATTGAACATTCTTTTTGATCGAATGTAATCTAAAAAATTTTTTTGAAAACCCGCATTCTGTTACACAATCTATTACGCCGTAATCAATCGGCCGAAAATCATTGGTTTTTCGGAAACTGATTGGTTAGTATCAATTTTCAGTAAAGTAATACTGAAACGGATAAACTCCCAGAAAATAGTTTATAGCTATTGTTCATGTGCCTTGATATTTCTGTCATAAAATGACATCATTTAGCAAAATGTCACTACAAAAATAATTTCACATGCTAATAAAATCAATATAAAATAACAGGAAATTGGTTTATCGGAGTTAATGTTGCCCAGATGTTGCGTAGCAGCACATGGGAGTGTCATTAACTCCAATGAAAAAAAATGAGCTGTTATTTTTCATCGTATGATCAATATCTTATAAAAATTGCGCAGGAATTACCGTAAACAGTTATCAAGGCAGAATGTAATCATCTTAATATAACAGTATCTAATTTCTAATAACGTAGTGCTATCTATATCTTAGTATTTATCTATATCTTAGTATTACAGCTGTTTTCAAAATTTCTGGGACAATTAAAAACATTTTGATTGCCGAATCGTAAGTTCCAATTTTGACAAACTTGAGTATTCTTTTTACCCAATCATCGAAAATTTTAGAATGTCCCGCAATTATAAAATAGCCGTTTCGAGATAAATTTCATTAGGCTAACCTTTATCTAATATGTGGACAGATTTTATTAAACATTGCTTATATAAAATAGTTCCTATGTGGGGCTATGTGTAAATAAGTAAGAGTTAAAAATTGCACAAGTGAGTAGCTTCGTTACCCTTATGAACAAACTATTACAATTAAATTATTAAACTCATAATTACGTATTTCTCGGTTTTTAGTAAGCATATACATTCGGCGAACGTATTTTATATCAGGATGATAATTTGGCTGAATCAATAAATTACAGTTGTCTCGCAAATTCTGAGGCAATTAATTTTGTAACGATCATCGGCCGAATCATGGGTTTGTGTTCTGAGTCAATCAATCTTGTAATTCCGAGAACTGCAGAATTATGCAAATTTCTCCATTTACGGAATTCTGAATATCTTCCATTATGCACTTTTATGGCAAAATAAAAACAATGCATTAAGTAAATAAAAACTATAAAAGTAGGTTAAAAGTATAATAAACTTTTAACAAACTCTTTCGTAAGCAAAAATAATAATGTCATCAAATCAATTTTCCAAAAAGATTCCATTTCGTAAAGGAAATCCTATGCACCTTTTGGATTATATGCGTTTAGATGATGATGGAGCAATTCTGTTAGATGAACAAGCATTAAGGATTTTGAAAAAAATTGACGAGCCCATTTCCGTTATAACTGTTGGTAGGTTATAGCATGCATTATGGTTGATTTTATTATAACTTAATAACTTGTTATATTAATTTAAAAATCGATACAAAGTTGGCTCTTACCGAAGAGGAAAATCGTATTTTGCAAACACTCTTCTTGGACGCCATGATGGATTTAAACTTGGTTCATCGGTAAATGGATGCACTAAAGGTATTGATATTTGGAATACCCCATTTTATCATAAAGGCAAAAGTAAGTTTACAGTAAATATGTCGATTGTTAGCTTGTCACATTTTACTATTATATTTCTTTGCTATTCAATGAGGCAAATAATTATGACATTTAGCGGTTGGGAATAACAACCTTCTTATACATTAACTTTCAAAATTATGCATGTACTATATATATATATATAAATTTAGGGGTAGTTATTATTGATTGTGAAGGCATTGACGACCCTAATCAAGAAGTTCCGTGGGCGAATAAACTTTTCATTTTATGTTTGGCCATTTCTTCAACTCTTATATACAATATTAATGGAATTGTTGGAAGAGATGATATCGAAAAATTATTTTTAATGACTAAAATCGCATCTCATATTCAACCACCAAATGAATACCAATTTTTGCCGAACCTGGTCGTTCTCCTTCGAGACTTTCAACTAGATAGCCCACCTGACTTTGTAGAATATTTTCTTGACAGATTGTCAAAAGTTGATCAAAATGGTAAATTTATATAAGTGAATTACTGTATTATAATTAATTTAATTAATAAATAATATATATTTTATATATATTAAGCCACGAAAGATATTAAGAGATTTTTTAAAAAATTTAACGTCTATCCGATTCCAGTGGGTATAATTTTATTTCAAGTTTCTTTTTAAAATGTCATTAAGTAACTTTAAAATAGCACCCAGGTGTTCGACAAGATGCGATGAGAAACATGAGCACAATTGAAACAGATCAATTGGATCCTATTTTTGTTGAAAAAATTGAAGAAGCTGTAACAAATATTTTTGAAGACTTACCGCCAAAATATCTTAATGCTTCAGAAATGTCAGGAGTGACTTTTGCTGAATTTCTTGAGAGATGTGTTGAACAAATAAATGATCCAGCAAATACTATGTTATCGATTCCAAGTGCATATGAAGCTACCATTAATTTTGCAGCTCAAAAAGCATATGAAACCTGTCTTGAACTCTATAATGAGATGATGGATCAAATGAATATTAAGGGGTTACCGATTTCTTGGGATGAGTTTAAAAGTGTTCATAATACTGCGTTTGAAGAGGCGCTTAATAATTTTATTCAACAAATCATTGGAAGCGCTGATCAACTTCAGTCTTTTCAAAAAATATTTCATGATAAAATTACCGAATTAAAAGATCAATTTTATATGAAAAATTCTACTGCCTTAAGTAAATATCATAAAGAATGGGCACATAAACTCTGGGAAGAGAAGGTCGCACCTGGATTGGAAATAGAAAATCTTTTTGTAAATAATAATTACTTTTACGTTACTTATTTAAAAATTGTTGATTTAATCTAATAGTCTTATTTATGCAGGATACCGATAAATTTGAAGAAGCAATTGAATCATTTGAACAATCTTATAGAAATATAGTGATGCCGGGTGAAGAAGCTTTACAAGTAAGTATATATTTGTTTTAGTTGCTAATAACTTTACTATAGAATTTGAATTATAACATAATTTTACTATAATTTAGGTGTTAAACGAATTTAAAACTAACCAATACGAAGAAGCCATTAAACTCTTGAATACTTATGGCGTTTTGCGCGAAGAATGTGCAAAGGAAATGTTGGCACGTCAAGAAGCTGAAAAGAAATTCTTAGAAATTTTACAGGAAGAAGAAAAATTAAAAACGGAAATAAATAATTTTAAGATTGAAAATGAAAAAATTCAAAATCAACTTGAAGAAAAGGTAAAGAACATGGAAGAATGCCTTCAAAATCAGGAACAACAGAGTAAACAAGCACTTGATCAATTAAAAAACGAGAATGAACGACAGTTATATGAACAGAGAATGCACAACCAACATGCGATCGATCAACAAAAAATTCAATATGAGCAAATGCTTAATCAAATCAGGCATGAAAACCAAACACGAATAGATAATTTGCAAAACCAACTCAATAATGCTACCCAAAGGAAAATTGGCTTTTGGGGTCATGTGAAAGGTGTTGTTAGAGGTATTGGAAGCCTATTTGGATTTTGAGATCTAATTGACATATTTTCTTAGTGGTGTCCTCTCTTTTAAAAATTATCTTGAAAGATTATTTTATAAATATCATTTCGTAACTGCATTATTTTATAAAAGAAATTTGAATTTAAAAGCAATGCTTAAAAAAAAGATACAATGTGATTTTTATTTACAGTACCGGAATCAAGAAACATTCAGTTTTTTTTTAAAAGCATCAAATTTCGAGATTAAATAATAAATATGATTGGTTAATTTTTGTGTAATGAATTCTGATTGGTTAAAAAAATATAGATAAACAATTTTTTTTATAGATTAAAGCCAAATTTTTGAATACATATAAACTTTAAAGTATTATACTTTTTGTAATTACAGTCATCTCTCTATATAATCATCAAGTTGGTCAGTAGTTGGTCGTTGTTAGAGGTGTGACTATAAATAAAATACCTTGTCATGGTCACGTTTCCACAAGCCAATGAGTGTTTAGATAATTGCAAACTATAGGTCGTATCATTACTTCTGATACATCATATTTTATACAATAAATTAAAAGCTTATTAATAATACTTTGTTTTGGCAATCCTGTTTTTATTAACTAGGAAGATAGTGTATTTAATACACAAAAATTTTCATTTACAGAGGCTGCTAACTCAAATCCCTCCTTTCTTTAATAAAAAATCACTTGTGCTACCTAATGTCTGCCAAGTGCGATCTGCTGCAACAACAAAATTTTCCTCACATCGGGCTCACAACTCCCTGCAAGTCATCCCTTTGATCATTGAATAGCTGTTGTTAGCCTTGTTCTTCTCAATGGTGGAATGATTTCATTCATAGCCTGAACAAAATACAAAAATTGAAAAAGTAATTTAAAAGGGGAAGATAAAGAAAGGAAAACTACAAAAGCTAAGTAAAATACCAAATAAAATATAAGAAAAGGATGAGAAGAAAGATGAGAAAGACAAAGAAAAAAAGCTAATCACAAAATGAATTTGTGTAAAAATAAAAATTATATAATACTGTATAGAAACTCTACCAAAGTATTATTGTCTGAAGGACATTACGGTAGAGTCATAGTGACCTGGTTGTGTGTGTGTCCGCAAATTACGAATTTTGATTGGCTAGATCAGGTGTAACATAAAAAACAACAATCAAAACAATCCAACTGATGCCTATTGGCTTATATATTTGGTCCTTTGGACCCTAAATGGTTTCCATTTTCCTAGTATACAATATATAAAGCAGAGAAATATATACTAAAAACTATACCTAATTATACTAACTGGAAAGAGATTTCTATGATTAATTCACAAAACCTTTGACAGAACCCTGCACAATATATATAGAGGTTATATTGAAATTTTGGCTAAAAATATTTTCATTTTTTACAAAAATGCTATATTTGAAAAGAGTATATTGGTCAAAAGATCATATTTAAAAGCGGATAAAGGCTTTTAATATTATATTATAAAAGTAGATAAATTGATAAGTTTTATAAAAGTTACATTTTAGATTTGGATATCAAACCAAAAAAAAATTTATAAATCAAGTATTTTTTTGAAAAAAATTTATAAAAGTTTTTAAAAATTACTCCATATTACCTGTAGTAATCATCATCTGTAAATTATAATGCAAATCTCTTTAATCTTAGAGTAAGGGTAAAGGTTAGAGATTAGAATAGAGCTTTATATATTGTAAAATTTAGCAAGAAATTTTTTTTCTATAAAAAAAGTAGTTTCATAAACAAATTATAGGTTAGAAGCAATTTAGCAATTTTTTAAAAAATTCTTTGTTTTTGTTACACAAAATTGATCTATATATTACACCTGATCCTGAATTTTAATTGGCAAATTGACTACTAGTAATGATTACTAGTGGTGATAAATAGCAAACTTCAAAGTTTTTTAAAAAAATTTTTGAAAAAAATTACTGCTATTTATACTACAATAAACAAAAAACTTTGTTAACATTTTTCTATAAGTTCTTGACCAAATTTGATTAAAATTTTTTTATTTGAATTCTATGAATTTATAGAATTAATATAAAAAATTTTTATCAAATTTGGTCAAGAGCTTATGAAGGTATCTTTGATGAAAGTTTTTGTAAGCAATTTTAGTACAATTTCTTTATAATCTACATTTTTAGAAGTGAAAAACTTTATTAAAAATATTTTTGCAAGTTCTTTGTTAAATTTGGTCAAGACTCACAAAGATATTTTTGATAAAAGTTCTTGTAAATACTTTAGCATATAATATACATTTTTGAAAATAAAAAAGTTCTTGTAAACACTTTAGCATATAATATACATTTTTGAAAATGAAAAACTTTTATTAAAGATATCTTTATAAGTTTTTGATCAAATTCAATAAAATTTTTTTTTGTAATTCTATAGATTCATAGATTAAAATAATTAATTTTTGTCACAGATCATAATTTAAAATGAAATCTACATTCTTTACTTAATCTGCTAGCCTTCTAAAACCTATTAATACTTGTTTATTATATTTTTTTAAAACTAACCCTACCCTAAATCCCTAACCCTAAAAAATGCACCCAAAAAAATTTAGTTTTTGAGATTTTATACTATCATTTCATTTTAATCTGGATTTCATTATAATCTGTTACAATTTTTATCAAATTTGGTCAAGAACTTGTAGTGATACCTTTGATAAAAGTTTCATAAACAATTTTAGCACAGTTTTTTATAATAAAAATATTTTAGAAATAGAAAACTTTTATTAAAGATATGGGGTAAAGTCAATAGAAATGGGACAAATCTATCTAATAAATTTGTCCCATTTCTATTGACTTCCCATATTTTTAAGTTTTGAACAAATTCAATAAAAATTTTTTTATTTGAATTCGTAGAATTAAAATAAAATTTTTTGCTAAATTTGGTTAAGAACTCTTAGTAATATATTCAATAAACATTCTTGTAAAGAATTTTTGTAAAATACATTTTTGAAAATAAAAAAAGCTTTTATTAAATATATCTTTACAACTTTTTGACCAAATTTGATAGTAATTTTTTTATTTGAATTCTATGAATTTGTAAAATTAATATACAAAAATTGTTTATAGGATCTTTCATCAAAGATATTTCTATAAGTTCTTGACCAAATTTGATAAATTTTTTATTTAAGGGTAGGGTATCTTTTAATTCGATGTATATGCGGAAATTGACCCAAACAAATGATGATCATCAATTTGTGTAACCTGATAAAAATAGAACTGATAAGATCGATAACCAATCAAACTATGCCAAATATTTATATATAAGCATAAGGCTATTACGGCGAAATTAACACTTCTTACTAATGAAAGTCTGATGAACCCGCTTTTTTGGTAATCTTTATAAAAAATCGGTCTTCATATATATTATGCGATGTTACTTAGATGGCTACGATTTTTAATTTCGTGAGAGTAAAATAGTGAACGTACGTACGTATGTCTTTTTTTTTAGGAAGTTTCTTAATTAAGCATTGTTTTTAGATTCAATATAAAAGAATATAAAACATACATATATAAAATCGAAGTTCATTGGATAGAAATAAACATTTAAAAATGATACTTTACAAAATAATTTTTCAAGCCAATTTATAAAAAAGAGGACACCGCTAAGAAAATATGACAATTAGATTTCAAAGTGTAAATAAGAAATTGTTGCAATGACGACTATTTAATAAAGCGTCTAACTAGTCCTCCAGTAAGACCCCCAAGAACACCTCCAACTACACCTGAAATCTTATCCCAAAAGCTAGTTTTAGTTTCGGTAGCTTTAATGAGTAGGGTTTGCAAATTATCTATTCGTGTTTGGTTTTCCTGCCTGATTTGATTAAGCATTTGCTCATATTGAATTTTTTGTTGATCGATCGCATGCTGATTGTGCATTCTCTGTTCATATAACTGTCGCTCATTCTCGTCTTTTAGTTGATCAATTGCTTGTTTGCTTTGTTGTTCCTGATTGCGAAGGCATTCTTCCATGCTCTTTACCTTTTCTTCAAGTTGATTCTGAATTTTTTCATTTTCAATCTTAAAATTATTCATTTCCGTTTTTAATTTTTCTTCTTCCTGTAAAATTTCAAAAAAGTTCTTTTCGGCTTCTTGACGTGCCAACATTTCCTTTGCACGTTCTTCGCGCAAAATGCCATAAGTATTCAAGAGTTTAATGGCTTCTTCGTATTGGTTAGTTTTAAATTCGTTTAACACCTAAATTATAGTAAAATTATGTTATAATTCAAATTCTATAGTAAAGTTATTAGCAACTAAAACAAGTATATACTTACTTTTACAGCTTCCTCACCCGGTATCACTATAGTTCTATAAGATTGTTCAAATGATTCAATTGCTTCTTCAAATTTATCGGTATCCTGCATAAATAAGACCATTAGATTAAATCAACAATTTTTAAATAAGTAACGTAAAAGTTATTATTATTTACAAAAAGATTTTCTATTTCCAATCCAGGCGCAACCTTCTCTTCCCAGAGTTTATATGCCCATTCTTCATGATATTTGCTTAAGGCAGTAGAATTTTTCATATAAAATTGATCTTTTAAGGCGGTAATTTTATCATGAAATATTTTTTGAAAAGACTGAATTTGATCAGCGCTTCCAATGATTTGTTGTATGAAATTTTTAAGCGCCTCTTCAAACGCGGTATTATGAACACTTTCAAATTCATCCCAAGAAATCGGTAACCCCTTAATATTTATTTGATCCATCATCTCATTATAGAGTTCAAGACAGGTTTCATATGCTTTTTGAGCTGCATAATTAATGGTAGCTTCATATGCGCTTGGAATCGATAACATAGTATTTGTTGGATCATTTATTTGTTCAACACATCTCTCAAGAAATTCAGCAAAAGTCACTCCTGTCATTTCTGAAGCATTAAGATATTTTGGAGGTAAGTCTTCAAAAATATTTGTTACAGCTTCTTCAATTTTTTCAACAAAAATAGGATCCAATTGATCTGTTTCAATTGTGCTCATGTTTCTCATCGCATCTTGTCGAACGCCTGGGTGCTATTTTAAAGTTACTTAATGACATTTAAAAAGAAACTTGAAATAAAATTATACCCACTGGAATTGGATAGACGTTAAATTTTTTAAAAAATTTCTTAATTTCTTTCGTGGCTTATTTATAATATAAAATATAAGTTATTTATTAATTAAATTAATTATAATACAATAATTCACTTATCAAAAATTTAAATTTACCATTATGATCAACTTTTGACAATCTATCAAGAAAATACTCTACAAAATCAGGTGGGCTATCTAGTTGAAAGTCTCGAAGGAGAACGACCAGGTTCGGCAAAAATTGGTATTCATTTGGTGGTTGGATATGGGATGCGATTTTAGTCATTAGGAATAGTTTTTCGATATCATCTCTTCCAACAATTCCATTAATATTGTATATAAGAGTTGAAGAAATGGCCAAACATAAAATGAAAAGTTTATTCGCCCACGGAACTTCTTGGTTTGGGTCGTCAATGCCCTCACAATCAATAATAACTATCCCTAAATATATATATATATAGTATGTATAAGGGATTGTTATTCCACATTGCTAAATGTCACAATTATCTGCTTCATTGAATCGTAAAGAATATAATAGTAAAATGTAACAAACTAACTATCAACATATTTACTGTAAACTTACGTTTGTCTTTATGATAAAATGGGGTATCCCAAATATCAATACCTTTAGTGCATCCATTCACCGATGAACCAAGTTTAAATCCATCATGGCGTCCAAGAAGAGTGTTTGCAAAATACGATTTTCCTCTTCGGTAAGAGCCAACTTTGTATCGATTTTTAAATTAATATAACTTTATAATAAAATCATCCATAATGCATACTATAACCTACCAACAGCACCTACCAACAGTTATAATGGAAATAGGTTCTTCAATTTTTTTCAAAATTCTTAATGCCTGTTCATCTAATAGAATTGCTCCATCTTCATCTAAACACATATAATCCAAAAGGTGCATAGGATTTCCTTTACGAAATGGAATCTTTTTTGAAAATGGATTTGATGACATTATTATTTTTGCTTACGAAAGAATTTGTTAAAGTTTATTATACTTTTAACCTACTTTTATATTTTTCATTGATTTAATGCAATATGTTGATTTTGCCATAAATGTACACAATGAAAGTTGTTCTGAATTCCGTAAATGAAGAACTTTGCAGAATTCCACTGCAGGTTTTCAGAAGTACAACATAAGTCTGTACAATCATGTCGGACCCGAAAGTCCATTGTAAAATTAATTTCAAAAAGATCATTCAATCAGTTCTCTAAGTTTTACGGATGTCAGCTGAGTCAATAAGCATATGATTCGGCCGATGATCGTTACAAAATCAATTGTCTCTCAAAATATCATCTTGATATAAAATACGTGCGCCGAATGTATGTGCTTACATACAAAACCGAGAATAATTATGAATTTAATTATAATAGTTAGTTTGAAAGGGGCAACGAAGCTACACACTTGTGCAATCTTTAGTTTTTGCCTATTTACCCATAGCTCCACATAGGAACTATTTTATATAAGCAATGATGAATAAAATCTCAAGTAATGTGCTCACATATTCGATAAAGTTTTGCTTAATGAAATTTATCTCGAACAGATATTTTATAATTCCAGGACATCTAATAATTTTCGATGGCTGGGTAAGAATAATTAAAGCATCAAATTGGTCGACATCGGAAACTTACGAATCGGCAATAAAATTAACTGTCCCATAAATTATGAAAACAGCCGTAATACTAATATATAGGACTATTAGAAATTAGATTCTGTTATGTTAATATGATTACATTCTGGTGAGAAACCATGGCCAATGCTATACAACTCAAGTCGCAACAATTTAGGGTAATTCCCAGCGCAATTTTTATAAGATATTGGTCATACGATGAAAAAATTTCCTGTTCTTTTCGTATAACCAATATTGATGTTATTGTTTATATTACATTAGCATGTAAATTTGTTTGTTGTAACATTTTTCATGATGATATCATTTTATAACAGAAATATCAAGGAAAAAAATTTATATGATCATATCACCTGAACAATAACAGTGGCAATTATGCATAAATATAATTGCATTCGCAAATTAATAAATGCTTGACATTCGTGTGTCTAATGAAATGAGTGTCGCTACAAGAAAACATACGCATTTTTGTGTAACAGAATGCGAGCTTTCAAAATTTTTTTTTAGAATACATCCGATCAAAAGAATGTTCTGTGAATGTTCTATTAATTCGGTATGACAAATCAGTGCCGCTTGGAAATTTTCTAAATGGAATGATTTGTCATACCGAATGAATAGAACATTCATAGACCATTCTTTTGATCGCATGTATTCTAAAAAAAATTTTTTTGCATGGTTTCTTATAGCGACACTCAAATATTACAAGAATTTAGCATGACATTATACTTGTGGCCAAATTTTGAACTTTCAAACTTAATATTGATTTAATTTCAATAATTTTCGATTTATTATTATTTTTTCGAAATTGAAACTTTGATCGAAAGTTAAAAATTAGTCGAAATTTAAATTAAATCCTTTAATAAAATCTTTCATTTTTACGAAATAAAATTTATCACATTTACAAATAAAAATTTTTTATCGTTATAGACTTTCAGTTTAACTTCAAAATATATACGTATTATGATATAGGCTACAATTCAATAGCTTAATCATAGATCAATCGCAGTTTAAGTAATATAGAAATTGTATAAAAGTCGATAATAATTACATTTTTCACAACATAATGATTTTGACACAAACACATTAGCAATGAAAATATTATATGAAAAAATAATAATTAGATTATGGAAACATATAAATAACGCTTTCCCCCAAATCTCAGCATAAGCCGATACCAACATAAGCAGCCACAATTAAAAGAACAAAAAAATTTTATATTCAAAAAAATACTTTATTGTTTTATTTGCGAGCGTAAATTATCTATTGGCCAACACTGTGGATGTTCCTTATAATAACTGATTTTTAAATCCCAATAAGCTCGCTATAATTGAATAATTTAGTCTTACAGAAATTAATTTCTAATACCGTAAATTCTCGAAATAACGCCCATGCACGTTATTTGGAGAAATTACGGTAATGATATATATTTAGTATTAATACCCATTCAAAATAAATTCATTAAATAAAACCTAGTTGGCAGGTTTCATTTGAAATTGCTCATATAAAATAGTCCCAACGTGAAACTGTGAATGAATAAGTTTTCAACTAGAGGCTGTACAGGTGGTAAATTCGCGACCCAATCTATATAAATTATTACAATTCATAATTATACTCCGTAAAAATTATGTAAAGTACATCTGTCCTAATAAATTCTGAGACAACCTATAAAATTTTATAACGACCACCGGCTGAATCCATAAGTTTTTGACATCAGCAAACTTGGAGAATTGGCCGAATGATCCTTCTGACATTAATTTTTACACCTCGACTTTTGGGTCTGACGTAATTGTACAAATTTGTGTTGATCCGAAGTCATTAAACCTTGTAAATAGTAGATTCTAAATTCCGACAACCACAGAAATCACAGAAATCTGCATTAGAATTCTGGAATTCTTTCATTTCTTTGATTTTGAGCAACCTTCATTGTTTACATTTAAGGCAAAATCAACATATTGCATTAGTCAATGAAAACTTTAAAGTTAGATTAAAAGTATAAAAAACTTTAACTGATTCTTTCCGTAAGCAAAAAATAATAATGTCGTCAAATCCATTTTCTAAAACGATTCCATTTCGTTCAGGAAATCCTATACATCTTTTAAATTATATAAGTTTAGATGAAGGTGGAGCAATTTTGTTAGATGAACAAGCGTTGAGAGTTTTTAGAAAGATTGAAGAACCTATTGCCGTTATAGCTGTTGGTAGGTTGTAGCTTATGTACGATTTTATTATAATATAAAATTATATTAATTTAAGAATCGATACAAAGTTGGCTCTTACCGAAGAGGAAAATCATATTTTGCAAATACTCTTCTTGGACGTCATGATGGATTTGAACTTGGTTCATCGGTGAATGGATGCACTAAAGGCATTGATATTTGGGATACCCCATTCTATAATAAAGGCAAACGTAAGTTTACAGTAAATATGGTTTGATTAGTTTGTCACATTGTGCTGAATATACTAAATGCGTACGTGTGTAATCCACTTTGCGGTTCAATGTGACAAATGGTTATGTGAGACATTTAGCGGTGGAAATAACAACCCCCCCTCATACGTAAGTACGTACTGTATATACGTTATTAACATTCCAAATTATGCATATACCATATATAAATTTAGGAGTAGTTATTATTGATTGTGAAGGCATTGATGATCCTAATCAAGAAGTTCCTTGGGCGAATAAACTTTTCATTTTATGTTTGGCCATTTCTTCAACTCTTATATACAATATTAATGGAATTATTGGAAGAGATGATATCGAAAAATTATTCCTAATGACTAAAATCGTATCTCTTATCCAACCGCCAAATGATTACCAATTTTTGCCAAACTTGGTCGTTCTTCTTCGAGATTTCCAATTAGATAGCCCACCTGACTTTGTAGAATATTTTCTTGATAGATTGTCAAAAGTTGATTATGATGGTAAATTTAAATATTTTGAAAAATGCATTACTGCATTATTATCTGCTATTACCGGTAATTTGATTAGTAAATAATTTGCATTTCATATTATAATAAGCCACGAAAGAAATTACAAAATTTTTTAAAAAATTTGACGTCTATCCGATTCCAGTGAGTATATTGTATTTTAAGTTTCCTTTTGAATTTGAAATTTCATAATTAACCTTAAAATAGCACCCAGGCGTTCGACAAGAGGAAATGAGAAACATGAGCATAATTGAAACTGATAAATTGGATCCTATTTTTGTTGAAAAAATTGAAGAAGCTGTAACAAATATTTTTGAAGACTTACCTCCAAAATATCTTAACGCTTCAGAAATGTCAGGAGTGTTTTTTGCTGAATTTCTTGAGAGATGTGTTGAACAAATAAATGATCCAACCAATACTATGTTATCGATTCCAAGTGCTTATGAAGCTACCATTAATTATGCAGTTAAAAAAGCATATGATACATGTCTTGAACTATATAATGAAATGATGGATCAAATGAGTTTTAATGGATTGCCGATTCCTTGGAATGAGTTTGAAGATGTTCATAATGTCGCGTTTGAATTTGCGTTTAATAATTTCATTCAACAAATCATTGGAAGTGCTGATCAAATCGAGTCGTTTCATAAAACATTTTATGATAAAATTATCTCTTCAAAAAATCAATTTTATATGAAAAACTCTACTGCCATGGACGAATATCATGAAAATTGGGCACATAAACTCTGGAAAGAGAATGTTGCGCCTGGATTAGAAATTGAAAATCTTTTTGTAATTCATAATTTCTTTTATGTTATTATACTTACTTAAAAGTTTGTTGATTTGATCTAATGATTCTCTTTATGTAGGATACGGACCAATTTGAAGAAGCAATTGAATTATTTGAACAAACTTATGGAACTATAATAATGCCAGGGCTGGAAGCTGTACGAGTAAGTATATACAATTGAACCTTTTAAAACCGATATGTATAGTGAGATTGAAAACATTGTGAGCTATTAGATTTATATAAACGATCTTGGTAGATTAATTTTTTATCAGATTTGACAGATGATAGGATCGGTTTTGAGAGTTTCAACAATAATTATTCTTATTTTAGCTGTTAATAATATTACTATAGAATTTGAATCATAATTTTATTATTATTTAGGTTCTAAACGAATTTAAAGCAAACCAGTATGAAGAAGCCATTAAGCTCTTGAATAATTATGGCATTTTACAAGAAGAACGTGCAAATGAAATATTAGCACGTAAAGAAGCCGAAAAAAAATATTATGAACTTTTACAAGAAGAAGAAAATTTAAAAATGGTAATAAATAATGTTAAGATTGAAAATGAAAAAATTCAAAATCAACTTGAGGGAAAGGTAAAGAGCATGGAAGAATGCCTTCGTAATCAGGAACAACAGAGTAAACAAGCAATTGATCAATTAAAAAACGAGAATGAACGGCAGTTATATGAACAGAGAATGCACAATCAGCATGCGATCGATCAACAAAAAATTCAATATGAGCAAATGCTTAATAGAGTCAGACAAGACAACCAGTGTAAAATGGATAATTTGCAAAACCA
>QKWP01001531.1:102672-127753 GCA_003550325.1 Gigaspora rosea
TTTTTATTTTTTTTATTTTTTTATTTTTTTTATTTTTTTATTTTTTTATTTATTTTTTATTTTTTTTTATTTTTTTGTTTTTTTTTTAGTGAGAAAACTAGAAATTTGTCACTATAGTATTTATAAATTTGAGTTTTGTGAATCCATACCAGACCTGAATCTAAATAATATGAGTTCAGACCCTAATTTTAGATCCAAATTAGTGTTTAAACCAGGTCCAGATCTTTAAAAATACCCACCTGGTCCAAATTATACAAAACACTAGCATTTAGTAATAGTTTTATATTATGTTTATATATATTAATAAATACTTTAATATATTGGTAAAATACAAACTAAATTGTATGATATTGTTACTAGTGTTCTACAGGTCTGATTCAAGGACCCAGATCTGGTAGTCAAATCAGAATTAGATTTACAATTTATAGGATTTGCTAAATTTGGATTCAAATAAGAATCTGATCCAAAGGATTTGTTTGGATTCATTCACACTGATTGGCTATATTTAGTAGAATCAGATTGATTAGTTTTACAGGTATATATGTCATACATCAGATCGATTCTTGTATCAGATTTGACCTAGCCTAAATTAGATCAGAGTTAAAGTAAAATTACGGCAAAGTTAGAGGTTAGTTTAGACTAGTTGTTGCCGATTGTGTTCCTCATACCCGAACCTGAAGACCTGAACCTGACCTAGACCCAGCCTTCGGGCTGGGTTGAACCAAGATTTTCTGAAACCGGCCGGGTTCAGGTTATGAGAGAGACCTGGACTGATAGAACCCGGACTGACCTGGTTTATAAAAAAAGTTATTTTTTTCTTATAACAATCTAAATATTAATGGTAAAATTGCATAAGGCAAAATTTTTTTACTGCATAAATTGCACAAAGAAAACGTTTTTTTATACCACAATTGCATATTGATTACTTTAGTTTTTTTTTTTTTTTTTTTTTTTTTTTTTTTTTTTTTTTTTTTTTTTTTTTTTTTTTTCTTACACAAATTGGCATACTACATTACTGATTTTTATAAAAGCCAAAGAAATTTTTTTTCCTATTACATTGGCTCTGTTTTTCATAAATCATTATGTCAAGCTTAAGTGCGATGCTATATAATAGCATTTATGAAGAAACTTGCGATGAACTATATGGTGACCTTATAATGAATTTTATGACGAACCTTATGACGAACCTTATGACGAACCTCATGATGAACCTCACGATGAACTTTATAATAAAAATGCTACTCAGGAGCTAACAAATATGACCAGTTCAGATGAATTTGGGAATAATGAATCATTAACTTCAATTGAAACTAATGCAACTAATAAGTAATTTATTCAAAACTTAGTATTGTATTAACTTCATATTATATCGTAATACTAATGTATTTATTTTATAGATCGTTTGTATGAAATCATTTTAAGAAAAAAAAATTAAAAATAAAAAAGGATTAATTGTATTGACAGCAGTATGTGATCATTGTGGTAATGGTTTAAAAATCTGTAAAGATAGATCAACTTCAAGCTTCTGAAAACATCTCATTGGTCTATATAAAATCAAGGTACCAGAAATAAAAGAATCGAAAGAACCAATTACAGAGCCACCACAAAATGTATCTGTTTTAGATATGGTTAAAATAAAGCTGTAAGTTAAAAAAGAAAAAAAAAGTACATACAGTATATCTTGTACCTTTTTAAAATATATTATTTATAAATTGTTAGGCTACAGGTCAAAGTTGTGAACCCTTTGTTTCTAAGAAATTTATTGACCTTATTAAACGATGGATTATTAAACATAACTGGTCATTTCACATAATTGAAGATAATGGCCTTAGAGAAATATTCGCATATTTGGAACCCCAAGCAATAGATATTTATTTATTTATTTTTAATTTTATTTTTTTTTAATTTTTAATTTATTTTGTTTTTTTTTAGCACCATCATCAGATACAATAAAAAGGCACATAATTAGGAATTTCAAAGAAGAATGTGAATGACTTCGAAAAAAACTGCAAAAAGTTCCTGGGCGCATATCAATCACGACAGATATTTGGACAGCTGATAATAATAACAAACTATTTATATTAGTTACCATACATTACCTAGACGCATCATAGTCGATAAAACATCTTTTACTCAATTTTATTTACATGGATTGGCAACGTATGGGTGCTGAAATAGCTAGTGCCATGGAAAACTGGCTTCGATTAATGGGAATTCTTTCTAAAATAATAGCGATTACGTGTGATAATGCTACTTCTAATGATAGATTTTTACAAGACTTTTCTGACTCTATTTCATCAGCTGGTATTCACTTTGATAATAAACAACAATTAGTACGATGCTTTGCTCATATTCTAAATCTTGCAATACAAAGTATTTTTAATGATATAGGAAATGAATTAGAAATGTTTGTTATTTTATTTATTTGTGTATTTTTTTTTTGTCATGAAATTAATTTTTTTTTTTGTTACATGTATTAATCAAAGGTATTAGAGGATCGAAGATACATCGTAAAAAGTTGAAGATGTTGTGTCCAATACATAATATAAGAATTTTAAAGCCGATTCTTGATGTTCCTACTCAGTGGAACTCCACCTATAAAATGTGCACTTGTGCATTAGTATTATGAATCGTGCTAGACACTATCTCTCATACTAATCTGGATTTACGCCAATACATACTAACTGAGGAAGATTGGAAAAAAATTGAACTTCTTGTTTCAATTTTAGTACCATTTAAGGAAGGTTAGTAATGATTTAATTAAATTTTTTTTTTAAAAAAAACTCTTAATATTTTGTTTAATTTAGCAATAGTTGAAATGTCAAAACAAGAATATTAAACTTTGTCAATGGTTATCTCTCTCTATTATTTGTTAGTTGAAACACTTAATGAGGCTACGAAAAAGGAAAATATTCTACAATGGCTTGTTCACAGGTGTGGGGCTACAACCACGAAGCTTTTAGGATATTGTCAAAAATTAAATATACTAAATGTTGCTGCAGTAATATTAGATCCACAGCTTAAACTTGGATATTTTGAAACTCTCAAATGGCAATCACGACTTATTAATCAAATCAAGGATATGAAGTTAGTAGTACAAATTATGTAATATATTAAAAATTAACAACTAATATTGTTTTTTTAGTATTATAAACAAATATGAAAATAACTACATGTCTGTTCCTAGTCAAGATACAGCTTATACGGCCAAAGAACCATCTAATATAATGGCACGAATGTACAAGCGATTATGTGTAAAACAACAAAGTGAATTAGATACATATTTACTAGTACCATTAACAAGTGGAAATATTGATATTTTAGAGTAGTAGTGAAATAATGAATTGTATTATCCAAATCTCGCAAAATTTGCTCACTATATTCTTCCAATACCAGCAACAAGTGTTTTGAATGAACAAATGTTCAGCATAAGTGGAGATATGGTTACTAACAAGAGAAAACAGTTGGATTGTAAAACAGTTCGAGAAGCTATATGTTTGAGATCATGGTGGAGGGAACTAGATAGCTAAATACGTAATAGAATGAATTTCTTTTAAACTAGATTAAATTCAGAATAAATGAATTAATTTTTTCATACATATATACGATGCTTAAAATTTAGAGTTTGTGACCGCGACCTGTTAGAATTTTGCTATTTATAATAAATTGAGTGCATTTTGCTTAGTAATTTTTTTTTAAAATGCATTGTTTTCACGTGAGTAAGGTATACTTATACTGGGTCCAGTTCGGGTCAGGTATCAAATATTCAGGTTTGGGTTTATACTTGGACCTGGACCGATTTTTCGGTTCAACTTCAGGTTTTTGCTAAAACCTGGCCCAGCTAAAACCTGGCCCGACCCGGCCTGTGAGGAATACTATTGCTGATCATTTAATGCTAGTTAACTAATAGTCATCTGATGTGCGTCAGATTCAATCTGACGCAAGTTTTAATCTGATGCACAATATATATAGATGAAAATAACTTACTTTTTTATACTATAGTAATTTTTTAAAATATAACTTCCATTTATAATATTGCAAAAGACTCTTCACAAACAAAGTTTTAAATAAAGCTTCAAATTATAATCTATTTTAATTTATTATTATTATTATAAAGTTACTAAATTTATATATTACTTTTAAGCTCTTTTTTAAATAATTAGTTATGCTTTATGAGTCAAAAGCTTTAATATATCTTTATTACAAATTATCTTGCTTAAAAAATTGTTTCTAAGTAAGGTATACTCAGATAAGATGAATCCTAAAAATATAACAAAATACTTAAATATAAAAAAATATTGAACCTTGAAATTAATACTGCCAATTAGATTTTTAGTATATTTAAGAAATTTAAGAGCACAATAAAAACTTCTATTTTATTATTTTTTTAAATTATAAATAGGTTCAACTTGATTCATTTTATAGTATATTTAAAATAGCTTTATTCCAGTATGATCACATTTTTTGTGTAATATGAAATGTGTAAGGGATGTTTTCTGTTCAACTTTTTTGATGTTTGCTATGCTAATTTTTGAAGAATCCTTTTTAGTATAGGTAATGGTTTTCATTTTTCTAATTCAGGCAAGTGTTATAGTGATTTTGACGATACGGAATGATGACACGTGCAATGTGTGGGAATATGCTCGTGATTGTGAGTAAATATGTTGTGATGGGTAAATAATGTCATTTATATATTGTAACTTGACTATGACTAAATATAAGCTACTTTTTTTTGAAATTATGCCTGTTTATTATTGCAAATTAATGCATATGTGATCTTATACCAAATAATAAAATATTACAATATATGAAACTGTTTGTCCTTGTGACTGATATTTGATAGCTTTCAATTGTTATCAGACCATGTGAAAATTTAAAATATGATCAGAATGATACTATTTAAATCTGTAATTATTGCATGTTAATGTCATAATAGTTTTATCATAATTAGTAATTAATCTATTCAAATTAATTAATAATATTTTTTTATTAAAAAAACAACTTTCATTTATTACATACACTTTGTATTTTAAGATTTAGTTAGATTGAAACATGGACAATGTTAATAACATGTGTTAGTGAAATTACATATCAGTAAAACATGATAGAAACTATAATAATTTCAATATGAACTAACTCAACTCTAACCATATATTGTGATTATTAGAATTACGAGCAAGTTTTGTATAAAAATTTTTTACAGTTATTCTTGATAGAAACTACAATAATTTTGTTGCAAACTCAACCTTAAAATGTATTATATGCTGAGTAAGTTTGTAACAGATATTTATCCCTTAGTTTGTAGAGGTTCACAGGCAAATTTGCCTGTATAATTACTATAAATATCCTCTGATCTATTTTTTTAATTATTTAAAATATTTAAATAAAATTTGGTATTATAATATTTAATAACAAGAATTATATTTTTGAGTTATTTAAATTTATATTATAAGACAAAAAGTTTATGTTGCTTATAAGCTAAAAATATTAAAATTTAAAGAAATTTTTTAACTAAAAAAATAATTTACAATATCTTGGCGGATTCTTTAAATATTGGTTTTATAAATATAGTTTCTTATACAATATTGTAGTTTATATAAAGAATGACAACTTTTATTATGCAACTTTAAATGATTTACTTGTAAAAATTAAGGCTTGTATTAGAAGTGAAAATTTTTTTTATAGACGGAAACATATAAAACTTGAGAAAATCTAAAGAAAAAATTCTATAGTAAAAGTTCTAAAACAAAATCTTTAAACTTTTATTACACCAAAGTTTTTTAATAATTTAAAAAAATTTTTATAATAAAGTTATAAAGCAGAACTAATATTATATTTTTTACTTAGAAAGTATAAAGCTAAAATTAATATTTGAAGTTTTATTTAAAAAAAAACTCAAAAATGTCTTTGACCCTATGATCGATTACAGTTGCTACATAGTAAAGTCTAAATTTTACTATATGAATTGGTTAAAGTCGCATAAGTAAACTTGTTCGGAAGCTAAAATACACTTATTCTAAAATTTTCATCAAGATTAGAGAAGTTTTATTATTTGACTTTTTGATTTTACGTTTGACGAAAAAATTAAAATTTTTTAAAAAAATACATTCGATAAACATAATAATTAAAAGTTAAATAATAAAAACTTCTTCAATTATAATAAAAACTTTAGAGTATGTGTATTTTGATGTCCAAACAAGTTTACTTGATTGATAATTATCAATTAGCATAGTAAAATTTAGCTTTACTATATAGCAACTTTTCACGAATTTTAATTATAATAAATACTTAGCTATTTTACTATATATATATAGAACGTGATAAAGTGGGGACACTCCTCCCTCTAATAAATTAATGTGATTTAAAAAATCAGTAATTATAAAGAGGTATATTATTAATAAAATTGATAAAAAAATCAAAATTTTTTGGTGATAGTGATTATAAGTAATTTGTGACTATATTGAGATTTTTTTACTATATTTAAGTCTATTGCACAATATTGGGTGCTTATATAGAGGTGTGACTATATAGACTGTGATTATAGAGGGGTCAGACTATATTTGTATCTAAAATCTTATATTTAATAAACTGATATTATCCTATAAAATATAAAGCCATCGCCTTTATATTCTTGATTCTTTATCTATTGTATAAAGAACTTTTATTTTGTTGGTTATTTATTTGGTTGAATTATTATTCTCTTTTATTCTTTGGTGAAATAATTCTTTTTCTTTAGTATTGGTTTTTCTTGAATTTATTTCTTCTTTAAACTACTTTTATATTATATATATTTCTTACTTTCTTACACGTTAAGTCAAGTAATATAGTTTCTTGTCTAAAAGTTACTATATTATAGTTTTGGCAATGATGACAGGACCTATAACTTCTTGTATTTGTGATTTCCAATTTATTTTTTTATCTTGTGATTTTAACTTTATATCAGTTTAGTTTTTAGGATTAAATTATATTTTGGTTAACTTTTCTGTGGGCATTATACTCTTTTACTTATAGTTGCAATTCCTTTTTCTAAGTTTCTTTACTTTTCTTTTCTTTCTTCTTATTCTTTCTAAATTTTATTTACTTCTTATATCTAGCTAGGTTAACTCAATTTAAAATTTTTCTTTATCCTTTCTTATTATCATAATACAAAACTTCTTTTAAGTTATACAAAATCATTTTGTGTTATACAAAACTTAAAACATTCGTATAATATGGGATCTTTGCTATCAAAATGACTTTCTGAGGCTATGTTGATTTTGTGAATAAAAATCAAATTTGCCAGCCGTCTAGTAATCCAATTTGAATGTATTTTTTTTAAAATTTGTAGATTCTATTGAGATTTACAAAATAAAAAAATGTTTATTCAAATTGGATTACTAGATGACTGGTAAATTTGATTTTTATTCACAAAATCAACATAGCCTCAGAAGGTCATTTTAATAGCAAAGGTTCCATATAATCTTTAATTTCTGAGTAATGTTATACAAAACAAAATTTTATAGTATAAAAGCTCTATTTTAGATTATATACTATACTATAGTTAGTTTTAACATATCAACTAAATTTTATTCTTTTATTATTTATTATTTTATTATTTTTATTTATTATTTACCAAAAGTCCTTTAACCCTTTTTTTTATCTTCTTTTATATATTTTAATATTAATCTTTTGCTCACTATATACAACCTTTCTCGCAAAAATATTTTGACTTCACTTAGTATTTTTTAAACCATATTCCTACTAACAAAGAATATAATAATTTAATTGAAACTCTTAAAACTGCTATTGATCAACTCCAATTCGGATCGCCTTTAAACTTTAACCAAATTGATATTTTATTTAAATTCTAAATTCTCTGACTTCTCTTGGGGAAACGGCAAATCATACCCTATATTGGAGAACCTTTGGGACAACAGACGTAGCATTAATCAAGGGTTTCAACCACCATCTTACCAATCTATTGACTATTTAGAATAATCCTCAAGGCGTTCTATATTCAACAACTACTATACCACAAAATAAACCTTTACCTTGATGTACCTATACCCATACCAGTGCACCAATTTAAAACTATACAAAGAGGAATTACATAATAATATCAAATCAACCGATAGTATCAACAATCTGTTTAAATATCGACAAATTTACGGCTTCTCTACCTATTTTGATAAAATTCTTTATGAATATTGATCAATACAAACAACAAAATAGCTAATCATAATTTTCTACATGAAACTAACCAATCAATAAGTAGAAAGAGATATTATAAATGACCTGATCCTAGCTGTCCCAGGACCCTGAGTTATTAGTATATAGATCAGTGAACTAGATGCGTAGCCAACTTAATAACTTTTTTGGATGTAAGATCTTAGATTGCTTAGAAATCACCAAAATTTTAAAAAAAGTTAGATATTCTATTTGCATATTTTTTAACTAAATTTAAACAAGTTAGAGATTGCAAATGCTTATTTTTGGTACCGATAGGGCATGGTTTACTACCATAGATTCCTAAAAATAAGCTATCTTTTTTTAGATTTAAAAAATTGGAAGTTTATTTTGAAGTATTATAACTTTTTAAGGAATTTGTACACAATAAGAAGGTAGATTATTTTAGAGATATAAATACTAAAAAGGTTTATTTATCTAAATGTTTACTTTTAAAATTTATTTCAAATACTAATATGCATTCTGATGTAAATAAATACAAACAAATACCTTTTTTATTATTATAATAATAATATAAATTAATTTTAAATTTTAAAAGCCATTGTAAGAGATCTAATAATCCAAACTTAACGATTTTGGTACCATTCAAATCGTCCCATCGAGATGAATCGAATGGTATCAAAATCATTAAATTTAGATCACTGTAGCACAAGATATTAATATTTTATAATTTTTATAAAATCTTAACGATCTTGATAACCAGTGATTCAAATTTGTTGATGATTTTGGTACCATTCGATTCGTCTTAATGAGATGGTTCTAATGGTACCCAAATCATCAAAATCGGATAACTAAATCACAAAATATCTATGAAAAACATTTGTAACGCAATTTATATAAAGATTGTTATACTGTATAAAATTACGTTACAAACTTTCCGTAGATATCTTGTGATCTAGTAATCCAATTTTGATGATTTTGGTACCATTAGAACTGTCTCATCGAGACGAATCGAATGGTACCAAAATCGTCAAATTTGGATCACTGTAGGACAAGATATTAATAATTTTATAATTTTTATAAAACCTTAATTATCTTGATAACCAGTGATCTAAATTTGATGATTTTGGTACCATTCGATTCGTCTCGATGAGACGGTTCTAATGGTACCAAAATTATCAAATCTGATACTAGATCACAAGATATCCACAAAAAAGTTTTGTAACGTAATTTTATACAGTATAACAATCTTTATATAAATTGCGTTACAAAAGTTTTTCGTGGATATCGTGTGATCTAGTGATCCTATTTTGATGATTTTGGTACCATTAGAACCGTCTTATCGAGACGAATCGAATGGTACCAAAATCGTTAAATTTAGATTACTGTAGCACAAGATATTAATAATTTTATAATATTTATAAAATCTTAACGATCTTGATAATCAGTGATCCAAATTTGATAATTTTGGTACCATTCGATGAGACAGTTCTAATGGTATCAAAATCATCAAAATTGGATTACTAGATATCTACGAGAACGTTTTGTAACGTAATTTTATACAGTATAACAATCTTTATATAAATTGCGTTACAAAAGTTTTTCGTAGATATCTTGTGATCTAGTGATCTAAATTTTGATAATTTTGGTACCATTAGAACCGTCTCATCGAAATGAATCGAATGGTACCAAAATCGTTAAATTTGGATTATTAGATCTCTTATACAGTCAAACCCCACAATAGTCACATGCCAAAATCGGACTTTCTATGTGCCTATTGTGAGATTGTGACTAAAGCGAGCTAAAATATATATAGTATATATAATTAAATAGAAAAATTAAGGTGACTATAGCAAGATTGTGACTAATGCGAATGTGACTATTGCGGGGTTTGACTTTAATAGTTCTTCAAATATTTAATTAAATGCTATATAAAGGGTAGCTTATTTTTAAAGTTAAAAATTTTATTATTGTTTTTAATTTAAAAATATAGGATGGTTATAGAGATTTTTAAGTTTTTTGTCTAAAATTAAAAAAGTAACTTATTTTTAGAGTAACATATTTTCAGAAATATTTTATTATAAGTCAGATAATATGTTTGCTTATTTTTAATAAATTTTTATATATCATATAGTAAAAATGTTTATTGATATTAATAAAAATACTTGCTTAGAGCTATTATAAAAATTTTTAAATTTTTTGTGACCTATATACTAATAGCTCGGGTCCTGCTGTCCCGCTTGTTATCGCATCAACGAATTTTATATTACCGAAGAATTTTATAGATTTTGGAATTGGTTTAATTCTACTTATAAGTTTGAAAACCTCTCTGCTTATACTGTTGATTATTTTAAAGACACATTTCAATTAACTATAACTGAAGATCTAACACCTTATATCCATCAATTAATAACTACTATCTGTTATCAAAATAATCAACCTCTACAAGAATTTGATTTAATTGTCCCAGAAGTAATTGAAAGTAGCAACAAACCTGTAAATTACTTGATTCTTCTGCATCTACAGAAATATTAGAAACAAATAATTCAGACAATTCAGACAAGTCCAATGTAGCAATTAATCTTGGAAACCATTCTGAAGAAAACTTAAAGAAACTTTGAAGGAAACTCTACATTCTTTTACTCTTCTAATCTATCAGTAACTACTATAAATAAACAAATTGAACAAAACCATCATCAAATTAAACAAAGCCTACAAAATACTTGACAAATCCTTGGACAAATAAAGAAAACTATTAAAAATAGTGAAGCTATACTGTCTGTAGAAGAATCTAGTTCATCCACTTCCAACAATAATTATAACTATCAAACTACTTCTGACCATTTGACTAATACCGACAACCTTCAATCTTCTAATATATATATATTTTTTTTATTATTGCAATGTCGCATGCAAGTGGATTTTTATTAGGTTTTTTAGATAATACATTCTTGGTTAATGAGAGTACATATAGCCACACGTGCAACTTTGGTTGCCTATTTTAAGTAGTCCGCCTGAAGGTTCTACACTATACGCCATACCTGTAACCTAACTAGGAGATTATCCATTTAAACTCTCTGGTGTCCCCTGTCCTGTATCATTCATCACAATCACACCTATACATAACCTCGTGCTGCTTCAATTGAAGACCACTCAGATCGACATTTGCCATGGGTAATCTAGTAGCATTCCAACTACCGGATTACCCTAGGGAGGGTGTAGTACATACTCCTAATCTTTCTATGTCCCACACATTTCTAGATTAGGCATTGAATACCTTCGCAATAACCAAGGCCACCACTAGCAGTCAGGGCTAACCATTAAACTGCACAGTATCCTTGCCCTTGCAAGGTTCATTCTGATCCCGATACCTACATCACCAGTCCTATAACCGATCCCTCCCAAACTACCAAACCAGTTAGCCCGGATAGGTCGTTGTACCTCAGCTTTAGGTGCCTTTTTGGTTAACTTCACTTGGTTCCTAATTCCGTAGCATAGGACCTTTTCTTCCGGTTCTCCGATAGCCTGGTTGGTGCCCCACTTGCCCCGGGGTGTTCGTCCAGTTCTTTGGTCCAAATTCCGGATCCACAGTATCGTCAAAGATCTTCACTACCTCTTTACTCGGGTCTTGCCAAACGGGTTTCAAATATTCTGGTTCCTTGGATTTGTCTGTGTTACAGAACACAACTTCACCTGAAAGCTCCCATTCAAGATGGTAACCAAGGACTACAGGTAATGTACCCAACTGATCGTTGAATAAATGTTACTGGTACATAGGCCTATTTTTCTAAATCGTCCCCAGTGGGATTTGAACTCTAGACCTGCTGCTTGGGAGGTGACAACTTAACAACTTCCCTAAGTCGCTACACCACTAATCTTCTAATATTAATTATTCAACTATCAATAAACCCCAAATTACTAATTACTTCGACAATAATATTCTCTCTAGCCTAGTTAGTCAATTAGAAAATTTAAACATGTCTCAAGGAAGCAGAGCCAACAATAGACAAACAAATCAAAATAATGACCTACTTCATTTTAATGATGAGGATGATAGAATAACTAATTTATTAATAAATGATAACTCTCAACAAGGTGCTGAAAATAGACGAGTACCTCTTCGACGAAATAATGATGATGAACACCAGTAGGAATAAGAAAATGATGGTAAAGAAGATGGATTTAGTTCTGAAGATGCTTTAAAAACCATCCTAGAAAGACTAAAAGAAATTGTCAAAAATAATACTGAAAGACTACTACACCTGCCTATCCAAAGAAATACAAAATGATTGACTTTTCTACTTTTTCTGTTAACCAGGATGAAGATCCAGTTAAATAGGTTGAAGCTTTTATACAAGAATGTGTTAGTAATAATATTTCTGAAAATAGAAGACTGGCTATAGTTCCTAATTTTTTTAAAGCCAAAACTCTATTTTGGTATAATCAGAATCAATTTAATTTCACTTATTAGAACAGCGATACCAACACAAACTACTCCTTTGTCCACTTATTCTCTAAGAAGTTTAGAGATCTATTTAAAGTATCTTAATGGCATTATACTCTAAGAAGTAGAAAACAAAAACCCAGAGAAACTGTGAATGCATATAACTCTGCTCTCGAGGAGTTATGCTGAAGAATTGATTCTGATAATAATTATTCTGAAGTAGATAAAATTAGACAATTTGTGGACAGATTGAGACAAGAATTTCAAATTTCCATACAAGCAGAGAACCCAATAACTATTAGTCAAGCAGTAAATAAGGCCAAAGATATTGAAGTAGCTTATTCCAAAGGAAGCTCCTTATCAGTCTATTCATTATTACCTACACCTACCAACCACAATTCTTTGGAGGACATACTGGTTTAAACACAACTATGATGCCTACCCAACCTCAACATAGCCTATGTAATGATTTAATGGAAGCAGTTCAATATATTACTAGGCTATGCAAAAAATCACAATCAAAATCGAAATTCCCAATCACAACCAAACAATTCATCTCAAAACACTAATAATAACAATTACAGAAACAATAATAATAACTATTGAAGTAATAATAATAACAATTATAGACCATTTCAACAAAGAAATAACAATTGTTTGAGATATAACCGTCCTGGTCACTTTGCTGCCAACTGCTCTGCTTCTTTTTGTACTAACTGTCAACAAGTTGGACATGGTACTCGAAATTGTCATTTGAATCAAAATTGGAGAAACAATAACAACAATTATAATAATAACTACAACTGAAATAACAACCGTAATAATAATAATCAAAGAAACAATAACAATTATAATAACAATAACTTTAAATAACAATAACAATTCTCCTCCTAATAATAATAATAATCAAAATAATAATAATAATAACAATAATAATAACCAGTATAATAATAACAATAATAATTATAATAATAACAATCAACAAAGACAACATTTAAACTAGAAATAGCATCTCCAGAGGGTAAGCATGCTAAAATACAAAAACCCTCAATCAATAACGAAGATAATATTTATTCATTCCTGATGGACAAAATTGATTTACTATCGATTGAGAAGATAATAAAATTAACAATATAGACAATAAATTTTATAATCTCTGGACAGATTATAATGAAACTATAGAAATACTCAGAATGAACTCAAATGAAATTGATTTTAATTCTGAGAATAACAATTAAAAAAATAAAGATCAAGTTAAAGATGCATTATTTACTACTACTGAAGTTTTAGAAAAAGAAATTAATATTCTTATTGATACTAGTTCTAAAGAATGTGTAATTACCAAACTCTTTCTTAATAAAATGTGTAAAAATATTAATGAACCAAGTAATGTCCGAGTTGTAGATACTACAGGCCATAAATATGTTCCTTTAGGCCAAGTTAAGGACATTCCTATTCAGTTTGGTACCAAGATTACCCTAGTTGATATGCTAGTAACAGAATCTAATGAATATAATATTGTACTAGAAAATGAATATTTATATAAAGTCCATACTATTATTGACTATTATAGAGAATTTATGAGTATTGGAATTACAGACCAAATTAAATATATTCCAATATTCTGTAAACAAAGAATTGAAGACCCTGATACAGTATATCCAATTAATTTTAAAGATTATTATTCTAATCAAGAATTAGAGTTAGAATTAGAAAAAGAAAACAACAATCCTATTGAACCCATATACACTACAATTCAAATTGGAGATACTTTTTCTTAGCTTGATAAACAAATAGTCACTAATGTAAAAATTGAAAATATGGATACTCCTTTAAGTCTTCCTCTAGATGAAATATTCAAACTAATACAACTAGAAATCAAAGAAATAAAAGATAAAAAGAAAAAAGACCAAAAAATTTCTATTCCTATTACTGAAGACAAATCAACCTTTATTAGATATAATCTTGATAAATAACAGAGAAAAGACATAACTCGATTATTATTAAAAAATTCAAATATATTCATTACTAAATTCTCTGAACTCTGAAAAACTAATATTGTATATCATAGTATAAATACTGGTGATTTATATCCAATTAAACATATAGAGCCTCTCTGTAGAACAAGATCATATACAAAAAGAAATTGAAATCATTCAAAAGGATGGTTTAATCTGAAAATCAGAAAGTCCTTAGAATTCTCCAGTAGTTTAGTTAAAAAGAAAAATGGAAAATTACGATTTTGTGTTGATTTTAGAAAGTTGAATAATGTAACCAAAAAGGACACTTACCCTTTACCAAGGATTAATAAAATGTTAGATAATCTTGGAAATGCTAAATGGTCTACTTCTCTTGATTTAACCTCTGGATACTGGCAAGTAGAAGTAAAAGAAGAAGATAAAGAAAAAACAGTCTTTATAACAAAATTTGGTCTTTATGAGTTCAATGTAATACCATTTGGACTCTGCAATGCCCCTTTCACATTTCAAAGACTTATGGATATCATTCTACAACCAGTATTATGGAAAAAAGCTATAGTATACAGTATATTGATGATATTAATATATACTCAGAAATATTCAATTAATATATAAAGATATTCAGGAAGTATTCAATTTTATTAAAAATGCCAACCTTCGAATAAATTCAGAAAAATGTCATTTCTGTACCAATAAAATACAATTTCTTGGTCATATAGTTGGAATTGAAGGAATTAAACCTGATCATCAAAAGGTTAATAACTCAATAAACTTCCACTTTCGAAAAATATCTTTTAACTTAGGGCCTTTCTAGACTTAGCATTGTATTATCGTAGATTTATAGAAGGATTTTCTAAAAAGGCTGGACCTTTACTTAAATTACTTAAGAAGGATGAAAACCTCAAATAGAATAAGTTACAACAAAAAATATTTGAATGGCTTAAACAATATTTAACCCAATTACCTATTCTACAGTACCCTAATTACTATGAACCTTTTATCCTATTCACTGACACTTCTTACCAAGAACTTGGTGCAGTTCTATACCAAATTAAAAATGGTCAAGAGCATGTAATTGCTTATGCCAGTCGAACTTTAACTCCTGCTGAACAAAATTATAGTACTGTCGAACTCGAATGTTTAGCGGTTATTTGGGCTGTAAAATATTTTCATCATTATATTTATTGAACGAGATTTACTTTAATAACTAATCATAAGGCTTTACAATAGTTACTTAATTTATGTACAATTAATGATAACAAAAGGATAACAAGATGAAGTTTAACCCTACAAGAATATCAGTTTGATATCAAATATCGAGCTAGTAGCCGAAATAAAAATGCTGATTTTCTTTTACACCTTCTGAATATTTAAAGGACAATAGATGAAAAACAATATAATCAGCTATACCAATATCTTTCTACTCTACAATTTGACAAGGATGCCACTAAACAACAAAAATCTCAAATTCAAAAAGAAGCTAAAAATATTTTATTGAAAATAATAAATTATATTGATGAAATAAAGAAAAACCCCAAAGAGTAATCAAATACGACCGAAAACATCTTATTTTATATACATTACATGATGAACAAGGAGTACATTTTAGGAATTAGTACCACTTATAATAAAATAAAAGAACAATACTTTTGGCCTACTATGTATAATGATATCAAGAAGTATGTTCAAACATGTGATATTTGCTAACACAGAGGACATGAAGCAAAACAACAAAATCTACAATCTCTAGAAGTAAAACTTCTATTCAATCAAGTTAGAATTGATATTAAAGGACCTTTACAACCTACTAAACAAGGCAACAGATATATTATTGTTGCAATGGATTATTTGACAAAATGGCCTAAAGCAAGAGATATAGCAGATATAAAAGCTACAACTGTAGCTAAATTTATTTATAAAGATATTGTTTGTTGACATGGGACTTCTATCATATTACTTTTTGGCCGAGGATCTAATTTTATGAGTGAAATAAAGAATTGTGCTAAAATCTTCAAATAAAACATCATAAATCATTAGCATACCAACCACAAACGAATAGAATAATTGAACGATTCAATATGACTATTGGTGAAGCTTTAGCTAAAATTACAAGCTATAAATACAAAGAATGGAATGAAATCCTACCTTTCAGATTATTAGTTTACAGAACTATGAAACATGGTACTACTAAGGAGTTTTATGTATATGAACTTCCGTAACTCTATCCACTGATCACTTGTACCAACAATTACGCTAACACTTCAGAAATAAAGTCTTAAAGAAACAGTAGAAAAACCAAGGAAAACATGCAACCTGGCAGCTGTTATTTAGGGATACAGATAACTGAGTATTTGCTAACAGTTTTAGAGTTTGTCACTCACCAAAAAACTCTCAGCACTTGTCATTTAGAGGTAAAGTTTATAGACTACCTGCTGACAAGCTTAGAGTTTATCACTCACCATATTAAGAGAAGACTTTGGCGGCTCTCTGATGGATATTGGACTATACAGGAAGAACCACTATCTCTACTAAGGCTACAAGTGAATTTTTGGTGTCACTGGTTTGTAAAGAATTTTCAAAAAGTAGGTGATTTGGCGTACCCTCTCCAAAAGATCTGCAGTGTTTACTGCTCCCAAAAAGGAAAGGCACCACCCGTATTGGATGCCATCGTCATGAGTGGCTTGGAAACGAGTAACATAAAAAGATGTGCGAGACTTATAGAGAAACCACTGGAAGAAGATTCTAGAAGCTTTTTTAAGCAGTCTGGTTTATATGACTGCTTTCTATTTAACACACTGGGACCTGGGCCGGTTAGTCAGATCAGGTTATGGATGTTAACAATTTTTATTTCGAAGTCTGATAGGTTATTGTGAAATAGCTTGACACTAACTTTAGGCCTTGGGTAAAGATTAGCAGTAGTAGAAGGCCAATATGAAGCCCAAATTCCTTTTCTTCAATATTAGATAGTATATATTATTATTCTTCTCTTCTGCATATAATAATATTTAATCTAATAAAAACAAAAGAATATGGCCTCAGTTATAAAACGGTAAAAAAAAAACATGGTACCACTAAGTTCACTTCATTTTCTTTTATTTATGGATATGAAACTAAATTACCAATAGAAACAATAGTAGAACCTTATTATGAAGAAGATCTACTATTCTATGAAGCCTTGTTAAAAAGAACGTTCGAAATAGAAAATATTTAATTAAACAACAAAATGAAGCATTAGAGAATATACAAACGGCACAACAAAATCAACAAAAATACCATAACAAACACATCAAGCATAATAAATTAAAAATTGGTAACAAAGTTTTAGTTGCCAAATCATTTTTTAAAAATATATTTTCTGCTAAATTAGAAAAACAATTTATGGGACCTTATATAATCCATAATATATTAGATTTTGGAGTTTACAAGCTACAAACTTTAGATAGCAAAAAGTAAAAGATCCAGTTTATAGTGACAGATTAAAATTGTACCATGACAGAAAAATGAAAGATCTTCTAGTACCTCAGATCATCATTACACAAAACCCTAACACAAGTAGTTAATTGTACAACTAGAATTTTTATAAATATACACCTTGTTCCAAAATTTTCTTTAAATTTTTCATACCCTAAAAATCCATCTATAAAATTATTAACTAAATTAGTATATCCCCTTTATGGAACTAAAAGATTTGATTTTAACAAATTTTTCTATAGAATCAATTATGGGATTCTATAATTTTCTAAACGAATAGAAAATAAAATCTTTTAAAAATATCGAATTGAAAATAACAGAAAGAAATATTATCTTCATTAATAATAATAATCAGTTTACTAAAGACATTGAAGAATTTTTAGAAGCTCTTCTTGGTATATCTTTAGAAGATGAATCTGTACTTCTGACTTTTAATGAAAATACTGAAGCCATATCTAAATTGAATTGTGAAGGATTATTTGAGAATATTGATAGAATAAATACCCATAAAGCCTTTATTGAAATTGATAAAATAACTACAATGTACTCTAATGAAGACAAGTCAGAAATTGCCAAAATAACAAGAGATTTGAGTTGAAATTCTGAAGAAAATAATGGATTCATCTCACCTTTCTCTGGCGATAATAAAACAATTATCTTCAAAGAAATCATAAAGACTATCGAGAGACTAGGAAAAAGTAAATTAAAAAGAATTCCTAGACTTGAGGCTGCCTACTACTTGGGTAAACTCTTTTATAAAAATAAAGACCAAGAACAAACAATAAAAATTTTTAAAAGGACGCTCTTGGAAAAATTTGGAAGAAATAAAGCAGATTGTATAAAAATTAGACAAACCAAATATATAAATTATTTCAAAAATATGGTTTTAGCAAATTATACAATTCAGTAGAAATTTATATTACTAATATTGAAAAAGTATCACCAATACAATTTGAACAATTGAAAGAATAAATTTTTTATTATAATATAAAGAAGATTTAAGAAACTTTGGGTGAAAGTAAAAGTGTATGCATTGTGACATGCAGCCTAAAATATACTGAGAAAATCAACCCACGCTAACATATACAACAATCTGATTGGACTATATTTTTATTAATTTTTATACATTATAATATATATATATTTATCAAATTATTATTTTATTTATTATTTTTTTGAAACTATTAGCAAAATCTTTGAAAGAGGGAATAGTGTTATATTTGTATAATTTTAGTATAATTTTAAAATATTAGTATTAGGAAAATATCATAGAAATATTAAGAATAGCATAAATTTTATTGAAATATTCAAATTTGTCGTATTAATTTTATTAGAAAAACTTCTTTCTGTTCTTAAAAAAGAGTCATTCTCACTATAATATATTAACTCGTTATTATAGCTCCTTATTATAACTCATTATTATAACTCGTTATTATATCTCTTTATTATAACTCATTATCATAACTCGTTATTATATCACTTTATTATAACTCGTTATTATAACCTGTTATTATATCTCTTTATTATAACTCATTATCATAACTCGTTACTATATCTCCTTATTATATCTCTTTATCATATCTCGTTATAGTGAAAATCTTGATTTTTTACAGATATATAAACTCTGCCTTTTCCTCAAGGCAAGGCAGGTTCTGTCCTTTACTTTTCTCTTCTCTTAAAAAATTATTTAAAAATTATTTGTATCTAAAATCTTATATTTAATAAACTGACATTATCCTATAAAATATAAAGCTATCGTCTTTATATTCTTTGATCCTTTATCTATTGTATAAAGGACTTTTATTTTGTTGGTTATTTATTTGGTTGAATTATTATTCTTTTTTTTCTTTGGTGAAATAATTCTTTTTCTTTAGTATTGGTTATTCTTGGATTTATTTCTTCTTTAAACTACTTTTATATTATATACATTTCTTACTCTCTTATACATTAAGTCAAGTGATATAGTTTCTTTCCTAAAAGATACTATTACAATGTATTGTTATTATTTTTTTGTTGTGGGTTTATTATTCATGTTATAATATATTTATTGTTTGATATAAATCTTATCTAAACCTTTAATTATTTTATTTGTTTTTTGTTTATTTTGTTATTTATTTTTATAATTATTATTAGCTCAACAGTTAGCGCTTACATGACAGCAGTCTTATTCAAAGTTGAAAGTAAAGTATGTACATATATATGTATGTACTTAAATGTTTAATGCTATACTCAATTTAATTTTAGAAAGAATTGTGTTGTTATTGATTAATGTTTTAGTTACTTCAAAAATACAATAGTACAAATTTGTAGTAATAAACATATTATTATTATATTTCATAAAATCATATACTGTGCCTATTTGCTGCCCTAAAAGTATTAGATTAATAAATTATTTTTATACTTGCTAAGTGCTATAAAGTAAATAAAATTGAATAAATAGTAAATATTTATAATTTGAATAACTTAATTTGATAACTTAAAATTATTAAAATTCTTTATGCTCACAAATTAGGCTATTTGAAGTTAAAACTTTGTTCAATATTATGATTATTATTTTTTTTTGTATTTATAAATAAAAATATGTTGTACTAAAAAATTCTAAATATAACTAAAGTATTTCAATTACTGTGCTAACTATTATATTAACCAATTTGTCGCTTCTATTTGTTTAAGTTAAGAAGAATTCAAATAGACATTGTTAAACAAAAATTCACTTCAAATAGCTTTATTACAAATTAAGTAATTAAAAGCAAAAATTGTTAATATCTTATTTTAGACTTGAATTAGTGAATGTTATATATTTACAAACTGAAATGAAATTAAATTTCAAATTTCATAACTTAACCAAGTTATAAACTCTGCTTCTGGTATATTATTTTAGAAAACTATAACAATGTACTGTTACAAATTCAAAATTGTAATATTAGAGATTCCAATTTTCTGATTTGTTTATCTTTTACATTTGAATAAAATATTCTTTCTTTAGTATAGATAATTTTATTTCTATTTTTGTATAATTCATTAATTGTTAGATAAATTTGATAAATGACATATAAGTGCTATTTTTTGTAAGATCTTCACTAATTTTTCCTACCTTTGCTGATCTTTTGCTGATCTAACCAATTAGAACAAAAGATCATGTATAATATGACGATCAAAACAACAATCACTCTTTTTGAAAGTTATATTTATCAAAAAACTTATCTAAGAAACCAATTTTTGTGCACTAGCAAAAAAAAATTCCTTGCAAAATTTTAGTATAATCATATCTTCAAATTCAACATTATTCCTAACCAAGATATCACATTTTAAAAAAAGTGATATGCAAAAAATCCTAGCCAATCAGAAAGGCGAGAAATTAGCAAAAACCTTCATAACATATTAATGTATTAGCATGTATATGTATTAATTATAAATACAGTAACATGTTAAATAATGCATTAAGATGTCATCTTAAATTCAAATATATATAAATGAATGAATTTGACTCCTATAAAAAGAGACATGTAGAGAAGTTCCTTCAATTTTACCTAAGGAAAATAAATGAGGTAAGCTAGTGTAGTACTGAAGAACCCTTTATTTGAGTAAATCAAAAGCTTATCTCCTAGTAACTATTAGAGTTAGATCAGTCAAATATATATTGTAACAGGCAAAATTGATATAGTACAAGATGAATGTGGGATGTGCTCAATTCTATTTTTATTTTCTATATATGTATATAGATGTTTCTATTTTTAGTAATAGTATTATAAAGGAGTGATGATTACAAATCAAAAGAATCTTTTAATTCAAAGGAATTAAAAGAGTCAAAAAATGCAAAAGATTCGTAAAATACAGAAGAATTTAAATGATAGAAAGATTGTTTTGAATTATTTTTTTTTGTAAATAAATATAGTAGAAGTGTTAGTCCTAGTAATTATTCCAAAGATCCTTGAATTAATAAACAATTGCTATTATAGTAAACTAATACCTTTGATATATGAAATTTTGGCTTCATATCAGAGTCTTAAAATATATTCTAGAGCTCTATTTGACCTTAGTTCCTCTATCTATGCCCCAATCATAGCCTTACTGTTATTAGAGTTAGATAGAGTAGTTTAGTTAGCTATAGTAATATGTCATTGCAATATTTAGATATAAAAGTAATATATTTTCTCTTTTTCACAATATATATATATAGCTAAATATTGTATATACTGTAATTGAAGCAAATGCTAACCTTTCAAAATTATATCAGTTACGTAAACTATACATATATATATTGTTCACAAAATGGGCAATAATGGGAGCGCTATTTATCAGCTGATTAGGGTTTCACTAAGTAGCTGACCCCCTACCCACCACCTGATTATTTTTCTGAGCATTTGATTGGTTAAAATTTAATAAAAAATATATATATATTAAATACTGGATAACTTCTAATCTAGCAGTCTGTTTTGGATGATTCAACTACCAAAATGTTTGTCTCAATGAGACAATTCTAACAAGCCCAAACCCATCAAAATCTAATTACAGAATCCCAAGATTGTTCAACATTTGTGTAATTTTAATAGTAAATTTTAAAATTACTAAATAAATTTTTTAATATTGAATAACTTTAAATCTGCAAGTCCATTTTGGATGATTTAACTACCAAAATGTTCGTCTCAATGAGACGATTCTAATGAGCCTAAAATCATTAAATTCTAATCACAGGTTCACAAGATCGACCAAGATTTGTACTTATAATAAATTAATTATTAAATTAAAGCATATGGGCAGATTTAAGAAATTGCTAATAACTTTTAATCTACTAGTCCATTTTGGATAATTTAACTACCAAAATGGTTGGCTCAATGAGACGATTCTAACAAGTCCAAAATTGCTGAAATCCAATCACAGGATCCAGAGATTGATCAAATTTTGTAAGATTTTAATAGTGTTTTTAGAATTACTATATAAATATCTTTAACAGTGAATAACTTTTGAGCCACTGGTCCATTCTGAATGATTTAACTATCAAAATGTTCGTCTCAATGAGACGATTCCCAACAAGTTCAAAATCATTAAAATCTAATTACAGGATCACAAGATCGTTAAAAATTAGTATAATGGCTTATTTACAAATCTAATGGGTTTTTACTGTTATAGAATGATTTTTATTATTATTTTCTTTAATGTATTTTCTAGTGTTATTAATTATATTTTATTGGATTATTTTATTATCTTATTTGACTATATTATTTTATATTATTTTATATTATTTTATATTATTTTATATTATTAACTATAAATAACTTAGTTAGGAATACAAGTAACATGGTTAACCATTTCTACCATTTCTACCATTTCTACCATTTTTGCCATTTCTACCATTTCTACCATTCTTACCATTCTAACTGATAGGTTTGAAAAGATATATAAACACTAGATTTCTGCCCTTCTGTACATTAGCTTTAACCTAGTTTTTTTTAGCTTTAGACTCAGATTCCCCTTCTACTCCTTATAACGACTAAAATATTGTATCTCTTGAATATTATTATCTAAATAAATAAAATATATCCTTGCTTAATAAATATTACCTTGTTCTTTAATAAATATCTAACGAACCGCTCTAGTGAAGTAATATTCCACTTTCACACTATTTGTGTTGCAAGTACTATATTGAAGGCTATAGTCGCTTGTAATATTACCATTAGATTTGTAGATAAGCCATTACACTAATTTTTAATGATTTTGTGATCCTGTAATTAGATTTTAATGATTTTAGACTCATTAGAATTATCTTATTGAGATGAACATTTTGGTAGTTAAATCATTCATAATGGACCAGTGGTTCAAGAGTAATCCACTATTAAAGATATTTACATAGTAATTCTAAAAACACTATTAAAATCTTATAAAAATTTTTAATCTCTGGATCCTGTGATTGAATTTCAGCGATTTTGGCTTGTTAGAATTGTCTCATTGCACCAAACATTTTGGTAGTTAAATCATCCAAAATGGACTAGTAGATCAAAAGTTATTAGCAATTTCTTAAATCTGCCTATATACTTTAATTTAATAATTAATTTATTATAAGTACAAATATTGGTCGATCTTGGAATTCTGTGATTAGAATTTAATGATTTGGGGCTTGTTAGAATCGTCTCACTGAGGCAAACATTTTGGCGGTTAAATCATCAAAAATAGACTAGTAAATCAAAAGTTATTCAATACTAAAAATTATAGAAAGCAGGTTAAAATCTCAACAAACAGAACATAATCCTGACAAAAAAAAATCCTGACAATAAAAATTCTGACAATCCCGACAACAAAAAAATTATTAAATTTATTTAAATTAGGTTAGGGTTAGGTGAGTGCCTAGAATAGAGTTAGGGTGAGTGCCTGGGCTAGTGTTTGGTTTAGTTGATTTTATAGTAAAGTTGCTTAAGAAAACCTTTTTTGATTGTCAGGATTTTTGATTGTTGGGACTTTTTGTCAGAATTATGACCTGTTAGGATTTTGTTTGTAGGGATTTTGACCCAAACCCAAATTATATATATATAATATTATATATATATATAAATATAGATTTATATATTATATATATTATATTATATATAGGACCTAATAATTGCTCTACCCTCCTATCTCCTAAAAAATCAGCTGATAAATGGTGCTCCCCTAACTAAGAATCAATCCCAGATCTGATAATCAGATAGTGATAGAATGGATGCTGACTACTTCACTACTAGTATGCCACTTAGTCATTATTCAATTATCAGATCTGTAATTGATTCTTGGTTATGTCTATTTCATAAACAATAACTGATTTATTCTCAGTTTCTTATTATATTCTATACTATTTCTTCAAAATAAAGTTAAATATTTTTTAAAGTTTAGCATATTGCAAATTACAAACCATATTTTGGTTTTTTTTCTCTTTCTTTTTTTTAGTAGTAACTTTTACTTTTTGTAACTAATAGTTTAAATAGTTTAAAAATTCATATATATTTTTTTTTTTTTTTTTTTTTTAAGGTGAGGTTTTGCCTTTATCTTT
>QKWP01001532.1:20081-59088 GCA_003550325.1 Gigaspora rosea
GAAGTCTGAGTCTAAGCTAAAAGCTTGTGGGTAGAAGGTCAGAAAGCTAGGGTTTATATATCTTTTGAAAAGTAATAAAACAATAAAGTAATAAAGTAATAAAACAATAAAACAATAAAGTAGTAATGTAATAAAGTAATAATGTAATAAAGTAATAAAGTAATAAAGTAATAATGTAATAAAGTAATAAAGTAATAATGTAATAATGTAATAAAGTAATAAAGTAATAATGTAATAAAGTAATAAAGTAATAAAGTAATAAAGTAACACAACTATACAATAATAGAAACACTTAGAATATTCTAGCATTTAGAATTTAGAAACCTGTTCTATAACAATGGATATGTATGTGTGGAAAAAGGACACGATGGAACTAGAGATGCTGCCAACCATTCTCAAGCAGAATTTGTAGTAAACTTTAATCGACAAGTATTCGCAATAATAGCAACTAAACTCAAAGGAACAGCATTGTCAAAATATAAACAAGTGCAAAAAGAGCAAACTGTTAGTGGAAAGGAGACATCAATGATGATGCACCAACTATAACTGTCCTTAAAGACCGAAACAACTACACTATATCACTAAATCAAACATATACCCCTACTGGATGGCATGATACAGCAAAAGCATCAGCATTCAAAAATGGATTATCAATAGCTGTAAACGCTGCACTAGCTGCAACAATAGTACAAATAAGCTTCAGAGAAATATTAGATGAACAATTCATCACAGAAGCTGTACAGAAAACATACCAACAGAAATTCATGAGATTCAAATTTATACCAAACTGGAATGATGAAAATTCATATGATAAATACATGAATAAATTTGAAGAACTAAAAATGCTAGCAAATTACCAATATGCTACAAACTTCAAATCAGGACTATATACCGATTACAAAATGAGATTACCACCAGAAATAAAAGAAAGACTCACTTTGCAAGCAGGATTAGGAAACGTACAAACTAAAACACAATTTTGGCAACAAACATCAGCTATATTCCATAGCCTTCGACAAAATAAAGTCGACATAGGAAAAGCTCAAACGGACCTAAAAATCAACAGATTCATAAAAAATAAAAAATCAATAACCAAAAGCATTAAAATCAATAATGTTAACGCAAGCAATGATAAATGCTTCAACTGTAATGAACCCGGTCATTATGCCAAAAACTGCTCACTTAAAAGAAAGAAAGAATTTTTTAACAGAATTAAAAACTCAAAAGGACATTACGTTCAAAAAGTAAAATACTGTAGCATTTGTGGAAACGAAAGACCCTACTATTCCAAGGACTGCCAAAGAAACAACAAATACAATTAAAACGAAAAATTTGGAAAAGGACCGACTCCAATGGCATTCAGAATAAAAACCAATAACTATGAAAATAACAAGGGAAGGAACTATAATTAACCCTCAAACAAAAACTTCAAAGGAAATAATAAATCCTTCAACAAAAGAAGACTCCATAATGTAAATGAAGCAAAATCCAAACCTTCAAATAAAAACTTCAAGGGAGATAAATGAAGTAACGTCAACTATTTGGATTCCATTGAAGAAAATGAAGAAGATTATGAAGACGAATATGAATACTACTCTGAAGAAGAACCTGAAAAAATCTGTAATATTATAACCACTAAAGATATCAGAAATAAAAAGAATTATTTCTAAAAGGGAGCTCGCCTTCTACTCGAGAACCACTTCTATATCAATCTACAAAAGGCTGTAGAAGAGAGAATTATAGTTATATAAATAATTTTAAAAAACAAATATCTATTAATAATATTCAATGTATTAACCCAAACATTAATAAAGGAACAAAAGATATTTATAACAAATTCTCTGCCAATAAGTTATCAAATGCAATGATTGAAAAAGCAAAAACAAAAGAAGAGTATGAATACCTTCTTAAAGAATATAAGTTTCCAAAGAAACAATCTGGTTAAACAATAACCAAAAGGGCAAAAAACAGTATTTATTCTTGGCATTAATGAGCAAACAACCAATACTAACACTATTGGATGAAGGAGCAAGTACAAATGTAATAGGAAAAGATATTGCCAAACAATGGAATCTTTTAGACAAAATAGAAAATCCTAAAATATCAAAAGCAATCGGTCCTGGAAGCACAAACATTCCAATATTAGAAAAGGTAATGGTAACATTCCAAGTTGAACACTACAAAATACCATTAAAAGTAACAATTATCAAAGGAAACCAAGCATACTTATTATTATCAGAAGTAGCTCAGGCAAAATTAGGAATAACTAAAGATAGAAAATATCAAATTGCACAGATAAATGGTATACCAATATCATGGCAAGACGTGTCTCCGAACCAATCACAAGATTTTACAAGATTGTTTAACAATCTTGTAGCAGACAAGCCTTCTCGGACCTTGTAGAATAATACAGAGTCTCAGGTACCCCGTGATAACACTAACCAATCAGAAGCATTTGGTCAATCCAGCACAAAAATCACATCAAGTCACCCGCTTGAAAGGCTTGAGGTACCACCATTAACTAGAAAAAACAAACCTGCTACAGGCACCCAACGTGATCACAAAAATCACAAACCTAATCACAACCAATTACATGCAACTGGGGACCACACAGTTGGTCGCCTTTCACAAGTTCAAGGCGCCCAACGTGTGTCTAAAAACAACACGACCACAACCACAGGAGAATCACGTGACAACTCTAAACAAAATGAAAATTAAAAAGAATTGGTCCCCATTCGTCAAACTTATGGCGCCCAACGTGCATCAACTAACAACCATGATAGACAACGCACATTACAAAACTCTAATCATGATAAGTCAATTATAATGACTATCAATAAATTAGAAAAGGAAATTGAACAATATGTCAAACGCGCAGACCAACGGAGTGCGAAAAAACATGATCAACAGACTACAGTGCAAATCAATACAATAAAGCCTACAAAGAAATATCCTGTTCATAAAGAACAAAAGGATATACGAGAAAAAACACTGATGATTTAAAAGAAAACTGGGTAAACCAAAAATATAACAGAAAGTTGCACGAATACTTTACAAACAAACTACTACCTGAAGATTTTAACGAATGTGTTAAAAAATTAAAGAAACAAATACAGGAAAATGAATTTTGAAAGAAATACATTGGAATAACTGTAGATGTAAAATGGACTACAATCGTAAAAGCTGTACTACTTACACAATCAAATATCCTACAAATCTTCCTATCGTACAAAGGCGTACATGATGAAAAAAGCGAATACTACTATCAAGCCTATCTCGCATTAAAAGATGCAATGCATAACTATAAGTCAGACATGAATATAATAGAAGGAAATAGAAATATGGGAATTAAAATGATATTACATACATCTATGGGATTGTATATCAATGATAAACTCTGGTTCAATGGAAGGATTAATTGGAAAATTAACTGAATCATTGAAGAATGCCAAAGAGCATCAAAAATGAATATTAAATGGGCTGTATTACACTTAGGAACCCGGGAAAAGAAAGAGCGATCAGACGTGATTGCAAATATTAACCATATACTAAAAGAGATCAGGGATCTCAAGATTGGGATACTCCTAGAAAACTGTGCATCCAACAACAACTATTTTGGTGCAACAGTTGCAGACCTCTCGGATATATTGAATAGTATTGACCAAAGGCTTCGGTACAGAAATAATGATAAATATGACAAAAGAATAGCAATATGCTTTGATACGCAACATGCGTATGCAGCAGGAATAGCAAAATATTTATATGAATTTAAAAATATTTTATATATGTATGGACCGGATATACAGGTCATACATGCAAATGAAAGAACCAAAGAAGCTATATACGGTAACAGAATGGATAGACATGCACACATATTGGATCCAACTAGCACTTTAACACAAGATATATTTGAATATATTGCAAGGCATAAAGAGGTCCCTTGCTTAATACTAGAAACACCAAATACGGAACCAGAAGACCAGATAGCACAAATACAAGAAGTACAAATACTAAGAAAATATGCAAAAGATGAAATTGAAAACATCGATAATGAACGAAAGAAATGAGTAAAAGATAGAGAGGAAGAATCTCTCAAAGAAATCACAAATAATGAAAATATCCTTATACCATATGAAATGCAATTTGAAGATCCTGAAATAAATGACTTAGCCACTCAATTACAAGGCATGGCTCTAAACGTACATAGAGAACAACCACAAAACAAGGAGCAACAAAAATTAAAAGATAGACTAATTAACGATGTCAATGAAATATTGGAACAATTTTAAAAAGTGGCATTTCCAAATTATGCTAAACTAAAAGAGCAAAAGAAAATCAAACAAGAAGCTAAAAAAACTAAGAAAGAAGCCAAAGAAAGCAAAAAGACTCCTGATAATTCAACAGGAAAAGCAGAAGGATCAAACAAAACAAAACCTCCAAGCCCAAAAATGGGAACAATAATCAAGCAAAGAATATCTGATTGGGAGCAAGAAATTAAAAAAGCTAAAGACTTTGAAGATCCAAGAATATCTAAACAATTTGAATACCTTAAAGACAGATTAAATCAAATTGAAAATAGGTATAACTATACTGCTTCAATGACTGAAGAACAATTAGAAGACCATCTCAAGGAAATAGAAACAACAATAAAAGTACAAGTACCACGAAATACTGAAACAAAAAGAGAAACAACATATAGATATCTAAAAGGATTGTCAGATACAAATGATCTAACAATCTATAAACAAAGAAAAAGGATCAAAAAACTCGAAAAAGAGTATGAGAAGGATATAAGTTCTGCATTAACTATAACAAAAGAACAATTTGCAAAATTAACTGCGTGGGATCAAAGAAATGTACTAGATGAATTAGTACAAGGAGCTGCTCATTCTAAAAATGAAGCAATTAGACAACAAAACCATAATAAACATATGGAATTAATAAGAGAACAAGCAGAACTAATGGGAGAAATGATAACAGAACAATTAGAAACTGCTAAAGAACAACAAATAAGAAAACAGATCAGTGAACAAAGATCTAAACTAAAGAAACCAGAAAAATTAAATTTACCAGAAAAAATGTATAGAGAAACCTATAAACAGATCATCCTTTCCAGGATAAAGATGAAAAGGATGATGATGAAGAATCTGTAAAATCAAACGAAACTACTGATTCTCAAAGTCCAAATTGGAAGAATAAACTTATTAAAGGGTTAACCTCACCAATAAGTTTTAGATTTCCAACAGGATGGACAGGTGGATTAAAACAAAAAGAACAACCACCACATAGTCCAAGTAAGCCATCAAGCTTAAGAAACTCTGTAGACATAGCTCAAGATGAGTTAGAAGAGATACTTAAACCATCACCAAAAACACAATTGGAACCAGGACAAACATTATCAATACCACCACAAAGACCTAAAATCCAAAGAAAAATCTTACCACAAAGATCTTATTCACCACTATCCAGTGATCTATTACAAAAAAGAACATACTCACCTATACCTAATGAACAATTAGAACAAAAGAAGTTCAGGGAGCATACACCAACTCCACCACCACCTGAACAAGGACCATCCAAAATACGTGAAGTACTATTATTACATGATGAGATCACACAACAACTTGAATCACCTGAATTTTGGGAAGATGCAAAAATACCCAAAATGCCACGATATAATCCTAAAGTTACAACAAAAAGTAACTTTGATGGCGAAGAATATATGCCTATACAAAATACATTTAGAGGACAAACATATACAAGATATGCAAAACCTCTAGAAAAAGAACTTCCATTATTCTTTGATAAAAATAATAATGAGACAGTAGGGACAGAAGAGAATAAAGGATTTGGATTATCTTCTTCTGAAGAAGATGAAAAACGACACGAAAAAGAAGAATCTGATAATAAATCAGAAGAAACAGACCTACATATAAGGCTAAACCATATACACCCTTATATAAGAAGAAAAATAGTACCAACCATCATTAAAGACAAAAAAAGAGATGATGCTATATACAGAGCCCAACATGTTGTAATACCTAAACAACATGCAATGTCTATAATGATAAGAAGGCAAATAAAAGATAGATATATTAGCACACCAGAATATCTTGCAAAACAAGAAATAGCAATAGAACCTGGTATAATCAATGACAATCATGTGATTATAGTCAATTATTTGGACAAGAATGTCCAAATAAGTAAAGATCAGCATATAGGAAATATGGAAATAATAGAAAAAACACCCAAAATTTTTTCTATTAAAGAAATAGAAATTAACTGGAAAGATCCTAAAATAGCTGTACAAAAGCATATTGAAGAAATAAAAGAACAATGTGAACCAATTGTGTGGAAACAAATTGGTGATATTATAACAAAATATATTGACATATTTAGAAGAAAAGAAGAACTTGGAACAAGTGTTAATGACAAAGTCATTCCTAAAATTAAATTGGAATTGAACAAAGAAGAAAAAGATATACCTGAAAGGGATAAAAGACAACAAGTTAGAAAGTATTCTAAGGATGAATTAAAAATAATAAAGAAATTATTGGATGAATTAAAAGAAAATAATATTGTTAAACAGGGATTTAGCGATTGGGGAAGTAATGTATTGGTAATAACCAAGAAAGATGGAACTAAGAAAATAGCAATAGATTATAGAAATCTAAACAAACATTTGAAACAATTCAAAGAACCATTACCTGATATACATCAGATGTTACAAAAAATAGCTACTCATAAGCTATATACAACAATGGATTTAAAATCCGCATACTGGCAACTGAAAATGCATGAAGATTCACAGAAATATACTGCTAGTATATTTGGAAAATATGGAACATATATATGGAATAATCTACCGTTTGGAATAAGCACGGCACCCGGCTATCTCATTAATACTGTTAATAAGTTATTATCAACTTTGATTGGATTCTACTTTATATGAATGATTTAACCATAGTAGCTGATAATATGGAACAAATGAGAGATAGACTAACAAGGACGTTAGAACGCTTAAAAATGGCGGCCCTGAGACTTAAATATTCTAAATGTGAATTTTGTGTCAATAAGACAACTATATTGAATCATAAAGTAGAATATGGAAAAATATGGAAAAACACTATGAAAGCTAAAGAAGTGGATAAATTTGTAACTCCAAAAACTAAAAAGGAACTACAAGGGTTTCTAGAATTTATGAATTACTTCAGACCATATATTTACAACTTTGCAAAAATAGCAGACCCGTTATATAAATTAACTGGCAATACTGCATTTGAATGGACAGCTCAATGTCAGGAGGCAATGGAGAAATTAAAGGAAGAAATGAAGCAGGAATTATGCTTATCATTTCCAGATCTGAATCAACCATTCTTTATGGAATGTGATGCCTCACAAGAAGCTGTAGGAGCTATACTTTATCAAGAAGATTTCAAAAGACAACATTATAAAAAGGAAGCAATTCCCAAAGAAGAATTATTTAAAGAAGACTTGAGAAATTACAATAAACCTATAAAATCCAGACGAAGAATTATAGAAATAGGCTCAATGGAACTAAACGAGTCACAAAGCAATTGGCCTGCAATACGAAAAGAAATGTATGCAATAGTCATTTTTCTCGAAAAATGGAGACATTATATTGGATTTCAAACAATACACATATATACTAATTCAACAAGAATCTCAAACAAAAAGTCACCAAAACTTTGTAACAATCGTACAATGCAAAATTGGATAGAAATTTTATTAGATTTTAATATTCAATTACATAGGATAGCTGGACAAGAAAACTATGCTGCAGACTATCTTACAAGAGGTACAACTCAAGAATTAGAAGAATTAAAAGAACAAAAAGAACTTCTAAAACAACAAGAAATTCTTGAGAAGAAAAGAAAGAAAGCCTCTGAGAAAATTATTCCTAAGGATGAAGTCAAAGTTAAAGTCACTAAAATATCCAACATACGGAAAACTATGAAGATAAATCAATAATACTTACATTCTGAATAATAATCACAATCATAATCAGAATCAAAACCGTTAATTTGATTATCATTATCAGAAGAACAATATGAAGTATTATACTCATCACAATTAAAAAACTTAGGTGATTTAATACCACAAGTACACTCAATAGGAGGATAATGGCAATGCCAACAACAAACACAATCAAATGTGGGATAATTACAAAGATTACAATAGAAACTCTAATATATCACTTATCATCACTATTGTCAAAACCATAATTGACTAAAGTCTTAGAAAGAGAATATCTTTCGAAAACTAAAAGAAAAATAAGTGATTAATATTTGTCCAACATGCATGCCCAACATAAGTAGCTAGAGTTGATCTAACTACTCACGATCGGCATACGTGATAAACTAATAAAACCTTACCTTTATATTCAACTCGAGAATGTTGAGAAGGAATAAAAGGAGAATTATCCTTAAAATCAGAGTCATAAGATAAGTCGTCACATCCAGAAGATATCTTTGGAATAGACCCATTAATATCAAAGAATTCTAGTGAAAATGGTAAATGTTTCGGAGGAGATGGATAGTGGCTCGAAAGAAAATCTTTGTAATAAAGATCAAAAGAATCAAATTCTAACTTATTCCACAAATACAAAACGAAAGACTCAAGAACTTCATAACGAGATTCTGAGGATTACAAAAGAAACCGATAAAAGGATAATTGTTTACTATCAGAATCACTATCGAGGCTATTTGGCAAGCCCGAAAACCATTGATTGTTGGAAGCATAATAAGCAACAAAGAAAAACGTAACTATAACAAATAGTAGAAATAGTAATGTTCTTCAAAAAAAACAAAAGAAAAATGAATGCAAAAAGAATAAAAGAAGTACAATAACGAAAAAGAATTAAAGGATCTAAAGAAAGAATAAGAATAGAATGTACTAGAAAATAAAAATAATGACTAAGCATTCAGAAATAAAAAGATATATAAGTGTCAAGAAAATGACAAAGAAGAAACCAGCGCAGGAATTCGCTCAATATATAATGAAATCTATCATTATCGGATAAACCCCAAAATACAAGAAAAACTTGTTAATAACTAAGAAGATTTGAAAGAAAAAAGAATTCAAATCTAAGAATTAATAAACCGTGAGAAATAGAAGCCAAGAAGTCCAAAACGCCAAGTATCCCCTCGATGAAAGAACTGTGGGAAATCTTTGAAAATGAACTCCTTTCATTCGAATATCTTCAAGATAACGAAATTATCTATAAAAGTCTAAACTGTGAAGAAGAAACCTGTAAGAGACCAATGAGCATAAATCCTCATAAGAAACTGTTTAGATGCAATAATCGACATTGTAAGAAAACAAAATCTCTGATGATCAACTCATGGTTCTCACGCAAAAAATTAACGATAAATGATCTACTATTGATATACTATTTTTGGTTACAAAAATCGCCTGTGACATTAATCGCGTCCATGACAGGACACTCGACTCACACGGTTAGTAATCAAATTTGTAACATTCGTAATCTTGTACAATCACATGTACAAATGGTTAAACAAAAGATCGTGGGAAAGAAATCATGATGAATCCCATTTTGGACACAATAAGTACTGGCATGAAAAGTACAAACCAGGAGTAATAGTATTTGGAGCTGTAGAAAGAACGAATGAACGTCGAATATTCGTACAGGTTATATCTGATAGAAAAGAATCAACATTACATAAACTTATTCAAGAAAATGTTGAACCTGGATCGATAATCTATTCAGACTGTCTGAAATCATATGAGAATATCACAGAAAAACTTGGGTTTAAACATGAAACTGTGAATCATTCTGAGAACTTTGTAGATCCCGAAACAGGAGCTCATACTAATACAATTGAAGGAAACTGGAATGGATTTAAATTATTAATTCCATTTAGGAATAGAACAGAAGAACTAATCGGACCTTGTCTATCAGAATATATCTGGAGACGTCAAAATCATGACAATCTATGAGAATCACTACTACAATGCTTAGCAAAAGAATTGTTAATCGAAGATACTGAAGAATGTTAGAAGAAAATCATTAGAAATTCGTGTGAAACAGATCAAAGAAAAATAAGGATAAACTATAAAAGAAAAAATGAAAATAAAAAATCTAAGGTCCCCAAAATCTATAAAAGTAACCCTAAAAAGATTGATCGAAAACCTCACCACTAGATGGCTCAACAAGAAAATCAAGAAGAATACACAGAAGTAATTAATACTAAACTCGGGATACGAGGAGTAATTACAAACTTAAGAACTTTATTATCAAGAAAAGGAGTAATCAGACTCCAACATACTACTTAAAGCTTTGAAGAAGCCCTTCTACTTAATCAATCTGAAAGAACTCAAGTACAAGTCTACGAGACTGAAATTACAAATCTAAAAGAAGAAATTAAAACTCTCGCAATAAATTGCAACCTTGATATTGAATCAAATACCACCTACTCAGGAATTTTACAACAAATCAATAATATTACAACTGCTCAAACTGTCAATTATCTAAGATATATCTTAGAAGAAGACTATTTTTCAACAAACGAAACTCAATGGATGAACTCCAACCAATGAAATTATCAAAAAATGATTACCAAAATCGAGGAGACGACAATTCCATGTGCATGCAACCAATGCAATTTTCAATGGGATCTGGGGTACAAACTCTCAAGAATCTCAACTGATATGTAAAATCTGCGAAAGCAACCATAGTTTTAGATACTGCCCTAATGTCGTATGCAGATTATGTCAGAAAATCGGACACTACAAACGAGACTGTCTATCATTTAAATGTCCCAAATGTAGATGTCAAGAACACAATCGCTTTGAATATAGAAAACAATGCCACAAGTGTGGAGAATATCATAACAACACTTCTATATGTCCACCAATAGAAGACTGAAAGAAACCTCTAGAAATAATTTGAGAAATAAAACAAAGAGAAAAAGAATGCAACTACTGCCATGAAAAAGGACACATTGAACAACGATGTCAAATAAAAGAAATCTACCAAAAGAATCTAAATTTAGTATGTGGATGCTCAGAAAGCATGATCTACCCCAAAAGGAGAAATTATGAAAATAAAAGAACCAAATTCCATTGTGACAAATGTCACATGCCTAATGAAGAATCTAAAATCAATATTGTAATAGAAATAGGAGGAAGGAAAAGATTATATTGCCACGAATGTCAATATTTTTTTTATGCTTATACTACCACATGGTGATGAACAAAGAAATGAAATCCTTAAAAGACTTGAAAAAGAAGGATTAATTTGAAACTGTTATGTATGTTAGAGGAAAAACCTCAAAAGAAGAATGCATAACGAGGGACAAAGCTTTTTCTGCACTAGAGAAGAAAAATATGGAGCTGTAGTATACTGGGAAGTATCCGACCCAACTCGAAACTTGATCTGGCCACAAGGATCAACCACCATTGCTACTCAAGCAAATCCGCTGGATCAGAGTATGACATGAATATTGATATGATATTCAGGATCGCCAAAGTATTATTAAAACAAACTAAGCTAACCATTAATGAAGCCTAAAAGAAAGACAGGAAGATAAATACTCTTTAGAATATGAAGATGAGGATAATTACTATCCTGATGAAAGTGGATATTATCACCTAGAACATATTGAAGAAACTGAAAACAGAGAATTTCCTGACCTTGCAGAAGCTCTCGAAAGATCACTTGAAACATTTACAGAATAGACTACAGAAATGGCAACCAGTAAAACTGAAAAACCTTTCCTGAAGGATACTATGAATGTGAAGCATGTCACATGTGCTTTGACAAAGTAAAAAGCACAGAAGAATTAGAAAAGATATACAGTATCGACGAAGAAAAAGAGATCTACTACTGTAAAGGATATTGTTAAAATGTAGAAATACTTAAACTCTCATATTGTAGAAAATGTACAGGAAAAAACCTGTTCAAAAAACCCCATGAAATTGAAAATCAGATCTGCGATAAATGTAATGAAAACACTAATAAAAAAAAAGAAAAAGAAAAGGAAATCCTCTAACCATAAGAGAACCAAAAGGAAAAGAAAAGGAAGTGACGGATCAAGATAAGATCAATCATCTGACCCAATGATTGGACTGGTTTGAAAGTACAGTCAAAAAACAACAAGAAGATATCGACTTTTAAAACATAAACTAGATCTAATGAATAGCCAAAAAAGAATGTATAAGGATAGACTACGATTCCTTATAGATGAAATGGCTAACCTAATTGAAGAATTTTTACAACAAGATACCTACCTATATACCGTTCGACCCACAAACACAAGCTCAGCAAATCATAGAAAGAAGTCTAATAGCCAATCCAGAATTTCAATCAAGAATTCTAAATGATGATGAAGACATCTTTATGGATGAAAGAGAAGCATTTGAAGAAGCTCTAAACCAAAATATCCAAAAACAAAATGGGGATCTAATTGATCTAACAGATAATACCAATATGAAAGGATTATATTATTCACCCTTTTTAGAACCAAATGAAAGACCTATTAAAAGAGCAAGATCTGCCTCACCAAGGCTTGGAAGATCTGCTACACCAACTTCACCTACGATCAAAATTACAATTAATAATTAAATAGTTTTATATAGTTAAAATATTTCTTATTATATTTATTATTTGTAATCAAAATAATAGGACATTCTATTAAGAAATATAGTTAATACATTTCTTAATTAATACCTGATTAGGGAAGGAAATGACTATGGTGTGCGAGGAGGGGCACCCATATACGAACTTAAAAACACTTTATCTAGTAAAATATCCAAATATAGAATAATCATATTTAAACATTAATAAGCAAAAGCTTACAAAGGATTATTAGTAATCAAGAAATTATTAGAAGATTAGAATGTGTCAAGACCAAAGAAATAATCAACCAATATACTTTTGAAAAGTATTTAAAGACTCTCAAAAAGGACAAGAAACTACATGTCCCAACAACTACAAGAAGAAAATACTTCAAAGATACTCACCTTACAAGAAATTAAAGAATTTGTATCAAGAAACAAATTCCTATTGATAACCATATTAGACCACATACTGCACCATACCTAACCTTATTAAAAAGAGACATTATACAAAATAAAATTAATAACGCTACCTTTAGAGGAAGACAAAGAATTGAAATACTAGAATTGCAAATTCGAGATCACTTTCCAAACACGGAATATACTAAAAGAATTCAAACAATTCTAAACTTAATAACAACTAAAGAAACTATTCAGAAGAATAAAATTAAAATACTTTCATTTATTGAACAAGCAATAATCTACGAAGTAAACAATTGATGACATCAACATCCAACTTCGAAAACCAATCTAAAGATCCTGAAGAAATCAAAGAAATATTTGAATTACTTACCATCAAGGGATTACTTAATCAATTACATACCGCTGCTGTATACGAGAATAACGCATACTTATTCACCTATATACAACTAGCCTTACAAGACCTTGTATCAACAATACCAAATACTGGATACAAAAATAGTCTTGCAACATTTATAAATAAGGATCGACCAATTGGATTTAACCAACAAAGTGAATTCGTAATAGAATTGAATCGACTAGTCAATTGGACTGCAAGAGGAATCGAGCAAGAAATAAAACTCTTTGAAAATGGACCAAGAACAGATTAACGAAGCAAGAAAAAGAATTTATGAAATTATTCAAGAATTCTACACCTCAAGAAAACTAGAACAAAGGCTCATAGCAACTGAACAAAATGCAAATATATTACTAACAATACTCTACCAAAGAAACAAAGAGGAAATCAATAATTTAGATAAGGAAGAAAAGAACCTTCTTGACTATTTTGAAGAAAAACGAAAAATGAACCTCTACTTGATGAAAGAATTAAACAAATCCAAAGCCCTATAAGCCGAGATGAACGAATAGTACAAATGGCAAAAACCCTATCACAACAGTTTGGAAACCACAACTTGAACCAACACAAAAACCATCTCCAATGGCATTACAATTTGGAACCATAGAGCAACAAGATGTTAGTGCCTCATTAAGAGGATTTCTCCAAAATTGGCAAAATTGGCAACAAAACCAACATAACCAAGATAATTTGAAAATTCCACAAAAACAAAACAACACCTTTTCCTTTGAAATATTCGAAACACGAAAGGAAATAGTAACATTACAATGTCCATGCAAGGACTGTATAGAAAGAAAAAAATTTGCAGACAACTCAGCAAAAAGGAATACTGAAATTAAAGAAGAAAAGGATGAAGTATATGAGCACATTAAAAAAGTAGAAAAACAGATTTATGACATATTCAAAGAATATGAAAGGATAAACAACAATTTTAGTGCACAATGGTATTACCCTATAAAAATGAAAATATTAAATAGAAAATTTAAAGGAATGCTCGCAAATTTCCAAGAATTCTTTAACCACAAAAGAAAGGAAATCCACAAATTGATGATTATCTCAATCAACAAGAAGAATTACAATCTACTTTCACAGAAGAGGAAGAAGAAATCCGCTCACACTACACCTTCTCATCAGAAGATATTGAAGAAATAAATAAACCTTGGAGATCATGATTCATCAACTTAAATGCATTAAATGAAAAAATGAAACGATACCCAATGCTCTATATTATGACAAGAAAAGAACAAGACTTACTTTGCAAATATGAAGTATTTGAATCAAAAGGGATTACCTTTTCAAACAAAAAAGAGCATGATATCTTTAGAGACCTAATAGAAACTCTTAGTCTAAACAAAGACATCACTAGTAAATTCGCAAAATTCGAAAAGCTAAAAAATGAAGAAAACAACAAGATCAAAAAAGAAAAGAACAACAAACTCATAAAGAAAAACAAATAGAAAAATCAATTGACAGAATTATTAGAAACTGGGAAGAAGACCACCCTGGAAATTATTTTGTAAAAACTGACCGAAATCTAGCAGGATTATTCATAGATCAAATAGAAGAACAAGTACCTCTAGTCAATCTAAGACAAAGATTTCGATGAGCAAGAATTATGGAACCCAATATCGAAGACTACTTTATAAAAATAATTATAAGATACAGTCAAAGATTTGTACAAGAATCAACAAATTCAAGATCCAATATGGAATATTCAGAATCTGAATCTGAAAAAGAATTAACAGATGAAAATAAACTAGTAATAATTGACAGTGATGGAAAAGAAATAACAATGGATAAACCAGAAAAAAGAGTTATCACAAAACTCTCTAAATTACTACTATCAAAATTACTCGACTTAAAAGAAATCAGTAAACTACCACCTGACCAATACAAGATTACCAAAAATACCTTATTTTATCTCAAACAACAAGAAACAAAGAAAATTCAAGAAATCCTTGGACAAGATCCAAAAACTACGAAAGAAAATTATCTGAATATCGCAAATAGTTTTCATGATCACTTTAATATGTATTTCGATCATATTAGATCACATGCTAAATTAGTAGCAGGAGGAGGAGCTATAGTCATAGGAAAAACTACCTTCTTTGGAAAACTCAAAGAATACCTAATGAGCCTAGGATATCAAACATTTCTACCGCAAGAAGTTACTCTCGAACATAAATCATTATTATCACTTATGCACTCAAACATGAATAAATACTCGTTTATGTTCCAACAATTTGTTATTCAACAATTTGAAATCAATTATAGAAAAATTAAACAACTTGAAACTGAAGGAAAAATTGGACCAAACACATGGATACTATTTGATAGATCCAAAAATGACTTTTGGCCATTCACATGGCTCAACGTTAAAGATCCAGAAGAAAGAAAAGAGTTAGCGAGATTTTATAAAGCTACCTTAGCATCATTTGATATGTATGTTAGATTCGACTATGAACTATACTTTACATACAAAAAAGAAACAATGATCCAAAGACAAAAAGAAAGAAGTCGACCAGAAGAAAAAGAAATTCCACAAGGATACCTAGAACAACTTTGGGATATATACGATGGTAATATTGAAAAAATCTACCCAAATTATATCAGAATTCCTACTGATATACGAGATCTATATTACATGATTAAATCACTATTCATTCATGAAGCAAAAGGACTCAGAAGAATCGAGGAAAAACCTATAACTCCTTCAATGAATAAATATATCAAAAATTTACCTATCACAGGATATACACTAATTACACCATTTAAACTCAGCAACTCTAAATACCAAGTATTAGCTGCAAGACGAAATCTGGACACCATCCCTGCAATATTATAACTCAGACATTTTTGATACACATATACCAAATTATGTCCAAGAATGGACCCAATTAGGAAAAGTCACACCTAACCTTATTAAGGATGAATTTTCTGATCGACCAAATGAAAATCAGCACCTACAAGGTGAAGAACAGGGATCCTACTAATTCCCTGTACAAGTTAAACAACAATTCAACGCTGAGGGCTAATGTATCGAATAGCGTGTACAGGGTATCACACAAAATTACCCAGAAGATCATCTTCCAGATTCGTACAAATTGGACCATGAAGAAAACCAAACATCGGAAATTCAAAAATCGAATCGTAACACCAATCTGGCTGGTACAGAAATCGGCCCAACTACTGATAAAACAATCAAAACAATAACACGTAAACAACAAATATGTTAACGTGACTAAAATAGATAGAAAATCGAAATTAACATGATGTATTTATTAATCAAAAATAATTATTTAAACCCGACCTTTTACATGTAGTTATTCTTGTGTATTTTTTTTATTCAAATCATATTTTATATTTACGTTTATCGTTAATCATATTATTGTATTAAAAATTCGAAATTTATACCACAATATTATTACTGTATAGAACCTTGAATATTAGTTTAGCACCAAAACCAACGTACTCAATATCTTAAATGATATTAAACTATAAAGCGTATATTCTTATTCATTATTACACATTATTATTATTCAACTGTATTATCTATCGTATATTAAATATTATAAATAAAATCAAAGTTTATTAATATAAACATATTTCTTATTGTAAAACTTGTTAATAAAGTGTATTTAATTATATAACTTTCTGGACCAAAGTTTCAACGAACATCAAAAGTGAAATAGCGCGCACTCTTGAGTACTAACTTTGAGAATAGCTACCTCAAAGAAAGAACTATATTGAAACAGAAGTATTAACTAACATTCGATAAAAAACAATAAAGAATTAAAAGCAAAGAAATACTTAAAAGAAATATAAGGTGCTAACCAACTGACAAACCTATAAACAAACCACACTTTAGAAAATTTAACTAACCACTACAACATAAATTCAACTAGAACAACAAGCCATTCAGGCTATAATTAATCCAAAATGTAGTAAGAAACCAGAGAAACTTGGTTAAAAACTACTCAAATGTTATCTACAGACTACACACCCATAAACATCATTGAACCTACAAAATAAAAATAGAACGAACAAGCACCAAAAGAATCATATTCAATCAATCATAATTATTTACCTACACAATCATTTAATTCAGAACTCAAAGTATTTTAACGCCAAAACTCTAAACAATACAATACAGTAATTGAACAGAGAAAGGCATCCAACTTCGCCAAAACAAATTCTCAATGATTAATGCCAAAACAGTCTTAATACATCAAATAATATTATTCATAATATTAGTAATTTTAGCCTCAGAACAATATCAATATCAACAGAAAAATCGAACCATAGTACAAGCCGATATAATAATTTCAGCACCAATACCACAAACAACATCTGCAACACCAACTTCTACAATACCAAATGCCCAAGAAAATCCAAGTACAAAGCCAACAAATGCCAAAATCACAATACTAGCTACATCCACAGATGCTCCAAACAACAATATAAACAATACTTTAGCAATAGAAATTCTATCAACAATCACAGCCGCATTATCAATAATAGCCATATTATTAGGAATCTGTATTAAAAGAATTAGAAAAAGGAAATTAGCCTACAAGCGTAACTTAACACAAGCACCAATAGGAACGAGTCAAACACCATTTACAACACCTTTAGACATAAACAATATCAACATAGAACAGTTAGCCCAACAATTATCACAATTGCAAAACAACCAACTACCGAGATACAAATAGAAAGGCGCCCAGAATAACATTTTAATACGATTACTGCACCAAAACAACAATAATAGTATAACTGTATATGAACTACTCCATTCAGGAACCTTCATTTATAAATAATTTAATTATAATTTAATTAGAAATATTAGAACAAACCAAAGCTTATACCCACGTGATCAAACATATTCACAAAACACAAATATTCTTTCACATACAATCTATGACTACCATCCAAACTATTGTACCAACAACAATTGATAACACTTCAGGAGATATATCAAAGAACTCCTTAGCATACTCATTGTTACAAGCACTAATTATAGTAATATTTATTTACATATTAACAATTACTATTTGCTGTATATCGATACAAAGGTATAAAAAGAGATTATACAAAAGACATCCGAACATATCATACGAAGCTCAATACAACGACTCAGGCTGCTGCTAAATGAATCAAACCCAAGAACAACCAATTACACCAATCTCACCAGAAACTGCTACAATTATCACACTTACTGTTATAAGTATCGCATTAATAGTACTTATCATCATCTATGTACATAAAAGTTGTAATAAAAGAAAACAAAGAAACCAAAGAAGGAACAATAGAGTACCAGACTTTCAATCAGAACAACACAAACTTAGAACCCTAACTCAAGAACAAATCAATAGTCAACCACCTGATTAACAACGAAAACTTAGACAATACCAACAAGCACTCCAACAAGGAAACAATATCTTCAATGGAAGAAGATAAATGAGTCAACAGTTCTCACTCGTAACAATATTAGTATCTACAATAACTCAGTCAATAACTCAGACCTTAAACATAACAATAACTCAAACAGCACAACCAACAACTATATTTCAGACAACTACAGCCACTGCAACAGTAACACCCCCATACTTTCAAAACAAAACGTAATAATTGAAGACATAGTAATAGCACTAATAGCAGTATTTACATTTATATTAGCAGTATACTTCGGATATAAACAAAGACTTAACAATAAACTCAAACTAGCAGAGAAAGAACAACAAAGAATATATCAACTTGCATCAGCAATTGACAGTACTATAACACCTGTAACTACAGCTTAATGAATAATAACAACATCAACTTATTAAACCCTGAAGAATACCTCAAAGATATTGAAAATAGAATCAAAGAACTCAGAAATATCGATTTAGGACCCAAAAAGTACAAACAGTTAGAACAACACGAAGAAATAATATTTCAACAAAGTAAGGTCATAATTGATCAAAATAAACCTGCAAGAGCAGAACTAGTACAAGCATATATTATCAACTGTATAAGGAAAGAAAAACCTGAAGAATATATTAATAACATTGTAAGAGTATATAAACAGGACTTAGAATATTTGACCAGAATCACGAACCAAAAATACCTGAATGCAACACAGTAACACAATTAAACTCACAAACCAAGAACTCAACTACTGGCTAACAATATATCCAAATACATATTATCACAACTCAAGAAAAAGAGAATTACAAGACCAATTCCAAAGATATTTTGATAGCATACCATCATATCAAACAACATTAACAATAAGGGAGTACGATATATTCGTAAAAGTAATCAACGCACTACGAACCCTTGAAGACGAATATAAAAAGGAACTTGAAAAGATATCAAAGAAAAAGAAAGAAAATCAGAAGAAATTCCTTGATAAACTCAAGAAATTCCCAGAAATAAAAGACTCATTAACCTATATAACTATTGGACATATTTCTAAAGAAAAAGAAGTATTAAAGAAAGGACTTGAACTAGAGAGCTTGCATATCAAAGATTATATACAATTTTGCCTATATACAGAAATTAAACCAAACATTGACGCACAATGGCAGGAGCTATAGAATTTCCAGACCTCAACAAAATTAACTTTAAAACTTTAATGAATGGAATAATACTCAATGGCTCAAATTGGATACAATTTAGAAACCATTTCGAACATGCAATACAAGTATATGTACCACTGGACTTATTAACAACAGGATACTTTACTGGAAACTATAATAATGGATATAATAGAATAGCATTAAATAATATAGCAGAACTTATAGCAGGAAATGCAGCAAATGCAGAAGCATATAATGTAGTATTTTTAAAGAACTTAGTACACAAATTGGCGGTATCATGCTTTGATTATGACAGATACATATTATATGAAACACATAAAAATGAACTGACAACATACTTTCCAAGTGACTTCAATAGAGGAGCACAAAGAAGAAGACATGAATGGGAATCAGTACAAGATAACCCAACACCAATCTTACTAGTCAAATCCAATTTTCCTGAAGAAATGAACATGTACTTCGAAGCAGCACATGCTGGAGAGACAGGACAAGGAAACTTAATATGCGCAGATACAGATGGAATGACAAGACAAGTATCATTCAGATTATAGTTTGATAAAGTATTCATAACACCAAAAATGATCAAAGAAAAGCAAAAACAGTTCAACAAAATGAAATTTGAACCAAGATATCTAATTGAAATAGATGAAGCAGCAAACTTCCAAACTAAATTTAACCGCGACTTAGCACTATGCAGAAACAATACATCATTCTTAGGAGGACTACAAATATTATTAGAAGGAATGTTACCAAATAGACGACATGAACTAGAAGACTACAAAAGCCAAATGAACTTAATTAATAATGAAATCACAGATATACTAGCATTCTTTATAGCATTATCAAGAGTATATGATTATTATAAATCAGGAAAAGTAGGAGAATATTTTAGAAACCAATCAGAAAAGAAACAAACGAACTTCCTAAGTAAACAAAGAGAATTCTATGACAATGAAAAGAAGAAAAAAGAAAACAGATTCAAAAAGAATGAATTCGCAATAGTATCCCTCAGAAACATAAAATGTTATAATTGAGGAAGAAAAGGACATCTTATGAGTGACTGTAGATCCAAGAAACAAGATAAAGGATATAACAAAGGAAAGAAATTCTCAAAAGAAAAATTCTCAAAAGATAGAAGCAGAAAAGAATTTAAAGGAAATGGATATACAGACAAAAAAGGAAGAACATGGAAATCCAGAGAAGACTATAAAAGATGAAAGGAATCAAAGAAAAGAAAAGACTCATCCAAACCTTTTAGAACCAAAGAAAAAAGATTCAAGAAATCATCATTCCTTCCAAAAGACTCATCAGGACAATACAAAAAGAAATATAAACCATTTAAAAAAGAAAAATACAAGGATAAGAAAATGTGGTGTGATCACTACAAAACAGATACACATTTTACCAATAGCTGTTATAAATACCGAAAAGACATAGAAGAAGTAGAAGACCCAATGGTATTTAACCTTGAAAAATCAAGAGAAAAAGAAGATTTTGATGAATACATCCGATTCACAAAATTTAGAGAACAATATCATCTTGAGAATGAATACTCATCAAGTGATGAAGAATCACAATCCTATCAAGAACCTGAACAGTACGAATCATCAAGCGATTCAAGTGAATCTGATGAATATGAAAGTCATAATCATGAAAAGAAAAGCTCAGAAGAATCAGAAAATGATTATTATTTCTAAACGGAGCATGCCCAATACTTATGAACAACTCCCTAAATTAAATACAGGCTGTATTGGAGAGTATAATAACAAACATTATAATATGTATAATTATCCATATCTATATTCATGTACCAAAGAACTAGAACTATTTACCTTCAATAAAGAAAAATATTTTAACGAACCAAAATACTCTGCCTATCACAATTATTCTTTCCTGAACAAACAAAAATCAATAAGCTTAAACAAAAAGGAGCAAAAGGATTTTACTTTATAACACTTGTAAATGGCATAATAATGGAATTCAAACTAGATGAAGGATCAACTAACACATCAATGGGAATAAACCATGCAAAGAAAATAGGACTAGAAAAAATCATATCAAAACCGGCAATAGCAGAAGCAGTAAGAAGTGAAGTCAAAATAATAGGCAAAATAGTAGTCGATATCAAAATTAATGAATATTTAATATGTAATCTAAAGATAGACGTTCTAAACACAGAATCAAAATACATCCTCCTTAGTAACAAACATCAATCACAAATAGGAATATCAAAAGATCAAAAGAATCATACTATTCTCATTAATAATGAACCTATACATAATCAAAGAGTTCTCATACACCAACACTACTGATTGAAGCAATCCAAAAACGGTTACGGCAATGCTCGGAGGCTACTGCCAAACCTATTCGAAGTATACTCTGAGGATAAACCTAGCAGCAAGTTTTGAGTATCCACATTTCACTGACGACCTTTCCTTTCTCCTAAGGCTAGTAAGAAGTTTTGAAAACCTGCGGATGAAATTATAGGAAGTGAAGTAAAACAAGGCGCCCAACTAAGTAAAATTAACGAACTAAACAACCTAGCCAATCAGAAAATTAAAAAGAATATTAACGTTGAGGCGCCATTGTCCTTACATTCACGAAGTGAAGTAAAACAAAGTGCCCAACTAAATAAAAATATATCAAATGAACCTAAGAAACCTAATATAAATGAGAATACAGAACCAAGAAAAGAAAACAAAAGTGAAATAAAACAAAGAAGTAAAACAAGGCACAACAACAACAAACGAAGTAAACGCCTAAGCCCAATCCCAAAAATAAAGAAAACAAGGCATGGGCAAAGTATTACCACTTTAAAAGTGCCTAATCAACAAGATATTCCTAAAGAACCTACAGAACTAAGCGAGATAACTCGCAAGGAACATGAAAAGAAAATCAAATATGATATATTTACAATATCACATATTGATTCAAGTGCACTCCAACTGTTTTATAAACAGTGTGAAAGGAACCAAAGTCGCAAGAAACTAATTAGAATAACCTGTGATAGATTATGGAAAGACATAGTCGAAGCAGTTATACAAACAGGAAGTAATATAATACAAACATTCGTGCAGTATATATCTGCAAAAGGAGATTTTAAAGACAAATTTGAACAAAATCAAATCACATTAATTAGAGGCATACCAGATATCGAAAATGATATCAAAATAATCGAAGCCAATAAACAGTCTCAATTGAAGCTAGTTATACATGCAACAATGGGACTTGACCTCTCAGGTAATACATATAATAAGCAAGGTAACCTAAACTGGAGAATAACCAGAATAATAGAAGAAGTGCAAAGAGCACATAGAATTGGAGCCAGGAACTACATACTTCATATTGGAACAGCTCGGAATAATAACAAAAGTGATATAATACAGAACCTGCAGGAAATATTAAAACAAACAAAAGATACTGACGTCACAATATTATTAGAAAACTCAGCAGCAAACAAATGCTATGGTGCTACAATAGAAGAACTAATAGAAATTAGATCCAAGTTTCACAAAGAAAATCGGTATAACAAAAAAAACCTTGCAAATGGAAAAACGATAGATAGAGTTAAGTTGTGTTTTGATATACAATATTATTTTGCAGCAGGAGCAGATAGAACAATAGAAGACTATAAAAAAGTCTTAGACAAGTATGGAAAAGATATCCAACTTTGCCACATAAACAATATGGTTCGTGCTAGAAAAATTAGAGACAAAAACAGCCGTACATACAAAATTAAAGAAACAATCTTTGGAAGTGGACATGACATCCACGAACACCTGCTAACGGGATTATTACCCCAAGAAATATTCAAAACCATGGTACAACAATGTAAAGGAGCTGCAATACTAGAAACACCCAGAAAGAAAGACTGGGATAAACAAGAACAAATAAAGGAAGTACAAACACTGAAATATTACGCTATGGACCTACTATCATCAGATAGAGAACTAGAAAAAGAACTGTCAGACAGGATAAAGAAATTAAATGAATGGAACCCAAGAAAAGGCATACAATAAAGTGACCTACCAATGGAAGTTATAAATAACTACCAAGAGAATCCAATAGACCCAATGGATTACTTAATGAATTCAATGAAAAATCAAAGCTTAGAAAAAAAAGAAAGATATCAAAATCAACAAGAAGATGAAGCGAGAAAGAACATTCATAATAATAAAATAGGACAAATAACTTATAAAATTAATGAAGTTAGAAACAAATATTCACCTCAAATTAAACCATCTACATCCAAAAAGAAAAATAAATTACCAATATCACTATTATTCTCAAACATATGGAATAAAACAAATAATAATCTAGAAGAAATCAAAAGAATACAAGAAGAAAATGATCCAAAAGAACTCGTAACAGACCTAGAAAGACTAATGGATGATATAGCAGATATAGAAACAAAATATCTAAAATTAACAAGAATGGATGGAAAAGATGTACACAAAAATTGGAAAATGATACAGGAAATACCTACATTACCAAAAGAAGTAAGGAACTACCCTGGAACTGAACGAGAAAAGCTTTGGAATGCAATCCAATGGACTGATAGACAGAATGAAATAACACAAGAATCTGTCAAAAGAGAAATAAGAAAAAAAGAGATAGAATACCAAAAAGATGTAGAAAAACATTTAAATACAACTACAGAAAAATGCAAGAATTTAAAAAACAGGCTATACAACATCAGTTACTTCACACATCAGTAACAAACCCAGATGCAGACATTAGAAATCAAGCAGAAATAAAATATAATGAGTTTATGAGAGAAAGCCTGAAAAGCCCAAAGACAACACAAAAAACACCTATAAAAATAGAAACAGATGAAGACCTTTTCAAAGTACTAAGAAAAGAAAATGAAGAATTAAAAGAGATAAAGGAAAGAAAACAAAAGGAAGAAGAAATAAAGAAAACAGTAGACTCAGACTCAGATAACGAAAGTAACTTAGAGGATAAAAATATCCAAAGAGAACATGATAAATTCATGAAAAACCTTAGCAAAAGTGAAGGAAAACAGTCAGGTCTAGGACCAGACTATCAAAAATTTAGAGAAGCAAATCTTGGACCGGATATTAATAAATCGAATAAAAGAGACTCATTAAGACCCTTAATGATAAATGATGAAGTGACAAGACACTCACATTCAAAGAAATCAAGTATTAGTAGCATGGCTAGTACTAGTAGTATACCTAGTATACACTTAAATAATCAACCAGCCATAGTACCTACTGACTACGAAAAAACATATGAAATAGACAATAATGGAAACCTTCACAAGCAAGGAGATATAGAAATAGAAGAGGATAATAATATATACAACTTTAATCAACAATCTAATGAAGAAATCCAAGAAAATCAGAACCAAGAGAGTACTAATATATTCGCAAAAGGATATAATTTTATGTTCAGAAGCAAGAAAAATGACCTAAAAGAAAATATAATTAAGAAACAGGCCATGAAAAACATAGAAAGCGAACAAAATAACTCAGACTTCGTTAGAAGAAGGAAAATATCTACTAAAAAAAGAACAAATAAAAATAGAAATAAAGAAACTTGGCAACAAGCTAAAGAAAGAGATGATCAAAAACTTAGAGAAGAGTATGAACAAATGCAAGCACAAAAAGAACAAAAACGACAAGAGGAATTAAATAGAATAAATGAACAATATAAAGAACAACCATATAATCAAGAAGGAATAGAAATTGGAATAGATGAAGGCTCACAATCGCCATTCATGAGACCTACATCAGGAAGACCAAGCACACTAGCAAAACCAAAAGATGATTATCAATCTTTTGGATACTATAGCAGTAATGACAACTTTAATCATTATAATAACAATAATGAACTATTTAATATAGAAGTCAAAGAAATCAGAAATGAACCAATAAAAATGAAGAAAAGAACTAAAATAAACATACACGAAGAATTAGGACATATACCCAATGAGGTTAGAAGACATATAATACCAACATTAGGAACAGGAACACTATTAAAAACAGAAAAGGAATATATATTAAAACTATATACTTGGACACCAATAAAAATAAACAAAAAAGGAAACTATTTAGTAACAACACCAATACATATTGCCAAAGAAGAAATATGTATACAACCTGGAATTGTTAATGATCGCCAGATATGGGCAATCAATTATACAAACAAAGCAAAGAAAATACATGAAAAACAACATATTGGAAATATAAAAACTATAAGATAAATATTCAATTTCTATAAATATGAAATGGAAATTGACAAAAAAGAAATTCCAGAAGAAGAAAGATTAAAAATCTTAATAAATAATACCCACGAAAAGTATTAACATGTGATGAAACCAATATTGAAAGATATATTCAAATATTCAGAAGGAAAATAGAAAAAGGAATATCCTTTAATAAAGAAATGTTCAAAGAAATAACATTAGACCTTACAATACCTGAAAAAGATATACCTTTTAAAGTAAAAGCTAATAAAATCAGACAATATTCTGAAGACCAAATAGAGCAAGCAGATAAATTATACAAAGAACTTAGAGAAAGTGGACACATTGAACCATTCAAATCAACTTGGATATCACCTTTAGTAATAGTACCAAAACCTGACAGCAGCTATAGAGCCATAGTAGATTACTCAAATCTCAACAAATATCTAAAGGACGATCCCTATAAAATACCAAATATTAATGTCTTGCTACAAAAGTTGCAAGCCATAAAATTTTTTCTACCTGTGATTTTAAAAGTGCCTTTTATCAGTTTCCTCTTAGAAAAACTGATTAACATAAAACTGCTATATTTTTTCCTGGTAAAGAAAAATACGAGTTTAATAAATGCCCTATGGAAATTAAAACTGCACTAGCATACATGATGCATTATATGTATGAATTGTTTAGAGACTATCCATTTGTTTATATATACATAGATGACCTAACAATTGCATCAGACACTATTAAAGACCACATTAAACATATTCAAACAGTGTTTGAATGCATAAAAAAGGGGGCAATGATACTCAAAGCAGAAAAATGTGAATTTATTAAAGAAGAAATAATGATCTTAAACCACAAGATTTCATATGGGAAAATATCACCAAAACAAGTCAAAATTAAAGAAGTCAAGAAGCTTAAACCGCCTACAGATGTTCCTGGAGTTAGAAAATTTACAGGATTCATGAACTACTTAAGAAGATTTATTAAGAACTTTGCTATAATAGCTGCACCAATATATGATCTATTAAAGAAGAATAAGAAGTTTATTTGGACTGATGAATGTCAAAAAGCATTCGAAGAACTCAAAGACAAAGTATATAATGCAATAGCTTTAACCTATCCAAAGAAAGGATATCAACTGATCCTAGAAACAGACGCCTCAGATAATGGAATAGGCGCAGTACTAAAACAAATTAATCCTGAATTAGCACATTATAAAACCAAAAAAGCGCGTAAAAACGGAACTAAAGAAGACAAAGAAATTACTAAATCAGAAGAAGAAGTGATAGAATTTGGATCACATTCCCTCACACAAAGTCAAAGACTGTGGAGATCTATACAAAAAGAACTTTACACAATATACTTCTATTTAAAGAACTGGAGACATTACATTGGAAATAAACCAATCATTATACAAACAGATAATACAGGAGTCGCTAAAGCAGGAAAGATGCCAAGAAATCAGACCATGGAATCTTGGAAGTTAGAAATAGATGGAAATTACAACATCAAAGAAATACAATATATTAAAGGATCAACAAATAATGTATCAGACTGGCTCAGCAGACATATGAGACCAATCGAGAACAAGAATCAATTAAACCAAAAGTAGAAATCATTAAAGAAATGAAACCTATAAAAGAACCACCACTGGACTCAAAATCAACAAAACATTTGGGAGTAAACAAGTATCATTTGACCTCTGAAATGGCAAGCCTAATAACGCCAATACCACCCTTGTACCAAGTGAAAGAAATAATTGAAAACGAATCAAGATGCTTGGAATACTTACAAGATCTATCAGTACTACCAAGGACCATGACTTGTATTTACTGTAACAACCCAAATATGAATTTTGATGATAAAGAAAATACATTTAATTGCGGAAAAAGAGAATGCCGAAAAAGAATATCAATCTTCAATGGAACAATATTTTCAAAAGCTAAATTAAAATATAACCAAATAATGGAATTAAACTATTTTTGGTTAGGTAAAGCAACGCAAAAACAACTCAATATTTACACCAATATTGCACCCGCCAATATCACAAGATGGACAAAATCTTCAGAACTGTTATTACTCAAGAAATAAAAATTAATGAAACAAAAATAGGAGGACCAGATTTCATTGTAGAAATAGACGAATCCTTATTTTACAAAAATCGTCAAAACAAAACAAAACAACTATGGGTATTTGGAGGAATTGAAAGAACTAAAGAAAAACAAATATTTGTACAAATTTGTAAGGACTGAACAGCTGATACTCTACTAGGCCTAATCCAGAAATATGTACACCCTGGATCGACAATCTACTCAGACATGTTTAAAAGCTATGACCAGATTTACTCACGCCTAGGAATATGGCACCACCAAATAAACTACAGCCAAGAAATGACAATGATTAATTACAATGAAACCTTAAACGAATTAAAAATTTACCATACCAATAATATTGAAGCAACATGGCGCGTGTTAAAAGATGCGATACCAAAAAGGAATCGGAATAAAGATGACCTACCAAAATATTTACTTGAACAAATTTGGAGTAAACAAAATAAACAACGCCTATGGAACGCGTATATTGAATGTTTACAAAAAAAATATGAAGATATCATTGAACTTATTGAAGGATATGATACCGAGTAACCTTTATTACAAATCAATAATAAACAAAAAAGAAAAATCAGAAATTATAAAAGAACACTCCACTGAACCAACTTAAAGGATAAATTGAACTTACAGGAAAAACTAAAGAAACCCTAAAATAATAGGAACTACAAATCGAACCCTAAAATCAAAATGAACCCTCAAGGAACTGGAGACTATTACTGCAAGAAGTGTGACCTTTATGTCGAAAATTCTAAAAGACATCAATGTACTTATAACATAATTGAATCAGCCCTTGAAGAGATTCAACACGTCCAAGATTGGAAAGAAAAAATGACTCAAGAAATCAGAAACGAGTTAGGACTCAATAATGGACCACTAAACAAAGGAAAAAAGAAAGAAACCTTTTTTGAAATTAAAGAAAAACAAAAGAACTTAGGAAAATATACTTGCAATATCTGCAAACAACCTGGATATACTAATCAGTATTGCCCAGAGAATGAATGCTATAAATGTCGCTAAAAAGGACATCAAGCACGTGACTGCCTTGAAGCAAGAAATAGAAATGATCAACCGATCAACATCAATAATAGTAGTACCAACGCAACCGCGTCAAACTCTTCTAAATATTGTACTTACTGCAAAACTACTAGACATGAAAACTATCAATGTAGGACCTCTAGACTCTTGAAAGAAAATGCAAACCTCTTTTGCAAATGTAACCTTGAAAGAATTATCCAAAGAAGAGAAGAACACACTAATTGGGCCTCATATAATGAACAACGTGATAAACATCACTGTTGTAGAAAAGAATGCAATAGACCAACTGCTAAAGAAGATCTTTATTATATCAAAGGATTATTCACAGACCTGTATTCATTACAAGTAATCTACATTGAAGAAACTCTCTATTGTAAAGGATGTTATTCTGAAATGCATAAAGCATTAGGCTTTAAGGACCCAAGAAGCAAAAAATACTTTACATCAGGACTAGAACAAGGCAAGAAAACTATTTGCTGACTCTGTGAAAAACCTAATATTACAAGAAGAATGGAAAGTTATGACGGGATGCATTTTTGTAATAAAGAACACAAATTCGCTCAAATGATTTTCTCTACAAACCTTACTCTAGAAAGATTAACAAACCAGCAACTTGACAACAAAATAAGGAACCACACTCTTAAAGATACAAATATATCATATCATATTAATGAATAACAAATTAAAAGAATTATTAAATACATGATACACCACAAAGATAATATGAATAAGTGGCATCATGAAGATGTAGATTTCAAATTAATGAATGAAGAGTACAATAATGATACATTCAATGATCCTGAAATTGATTAAGACACCAGACCTATTAGAATCAATTACTTCACCAGAATATATGGACAAGACTATTATAATGAAGAACTAACAACAGAAGAATATGAAGAATTAATAGATGAAGATGAGATCCTGAATTACGCGAAGCAAGACTCTTATCTATGAATCAAGATGTCAGAACCAGACCCATGTCAAACACAGAAATTCGAGAAGAAATGAAAAATGCCAAAGAAGTTCTAAAAGAACAAGGAAATATATCTCTCTGTAAAGAATGTTTAATGCCCAAAGAAAAGAATGCCATAGGATATTGTGAGGACTGTCAAAAAGAAGTTACTGCAAAAGCTATTAACCTCCTCATAGAAGAAGAATCTAAGGAAAGATCCATTGAAAAACAAGATCAAATGGATTTTGAAGAAATCGAAGAAATCCCACGATCAAGACCAACCTCACCAGAATACAATACTAATTGAAAGATTGAAAAACTATACGTTATATTCGGACTAATGGCAGAACAACAAAAGAAAACAAGGCCCTTGCCAGAAGGATTACAATTTTGGAACAATCAACCCTAGAACTCCAAAATGAAAACCAGAAATTAAAAAGGAAATTAAAAGACACTCAAGAACACGTAAACCTTGAAGATCTATCAGAAGATGAAACTGATGAGATGAAACATGCAAAACAATTCAGAAGCCACAAAACCAAATACAACAATAGATTCTGAATAATTAATACAAATATTTATTAACACTTACAAATATTAAATATCCAATATATCCATATTTAGCATTATTAAAAATATAAATATTTACATTGTATTATTAATATTATTTATGAACTAAATGAACTAGAACAATAAAGAACTTTGAACTTATTGAACGGAAAAATTATAAAAGGACTAAGAATTGAACCATGAATCTACATGCTTAAAGCATACATATGAAAAACAAAAACACTCCAAGAAATAACAAAAGAAATACCAAATCTTGTGACAATTGTAGAAATGAACATATACTCTGCAACTATTCTAAACAAGAAAATACTTGTGACCGCTGCAAGTGGAAAGGAATCACCTGTCAAAACACTAAATTCTATAAACTACGAGGACCTCAACTAAAGAAAAAAAACCAGTAGGAGAATACGAAAGACAATATATCCAGAAATCATACAGATCCTCAATTAGCTTTATAATCAGGAAACTAGTACCAACAGCAAATCTCATTGAATTTAGACCATATAGTCATACAGATTCCCAACATTACTTTGACAAAATACCAACAATAGAACAATTACTATCAGGAGAATATAAATATTATTGAATGAACCTAGAAATATATGATCAAAAGAGATTTTTAAGAAGTATTACAAAAGACTATATTGATCTCCAAGACTCCAACCAAGAGAATAACGTAGTCGAACAAATTCTATCAAAAGAAGAACTAAAAATAAAACTACAAGAACTTCTCGACCAAATAAAAACCCAAATCCGGACCTTACAAGGACAACTCACACTAGAAGAAGCTTATAAAAATCATGAATATACATTTTTATTTAAAAGAGCAACAGCCATTTACAGAACAATAAACGGAAGTAAACCAGAAATAATAGTACAAAGGAAATATCTCTTACAAATAAGAAAACTTGTAGAATTTTATATTAAAGAAAGCAACTTAACAGAATATTGGTTTTATCCAAAAAACACTGGCTTATTACGATCACACGAATATATCAGACCAACAATCGATCAATTACTTAAAGGAACTTACGAAAAGAAAATTAAATATAATTACGAATTAATAAAAATTGAATAATCTCAAAAGAATTGAATACAGAATTCTGGAGAAACTGATCTTTAAAATATAAAATATATGACTACAAGGACCCAAAGGACAGAAAATTTATAAACAAAATAGTACAAGAATATATTGATATACAGGACCAAAAAGGAAGACAATTCTCAACACTATATACCAAAGAAAGACTCATCAAACAATTCAAAAATTTAAAAGATCAGCTTGCAAAAGAAATAAAAAGAACAGCACACCAGTTTAAAGAAGAAACCAAGAAAGAATTAACAATATTCAATACCTTTGAAAGTCAAAATTATATCTACATATTTGATAAAGTAACAATAATAAATTATAAACTCTGGGAGATTGATAGTAAAGAATTAATCACAGAAAAACTAGAAGAGCTCCAATATTAATACTACCGATTAATAAAAACAATTATAACCTATTTTATACTGAAATCAGAACTAAACGAATACTGTTATCTTGAATTTAGAAGAAAACACCAATGAATTTCAACAGTAGAAGAATTACTAGAAGGAACATATAATAATAATAAGGAATACGAACTTGCTAAAACCAAAGAAAAACAGTTCAGAGACACCCACGAAGAAGAGTGAATGTCATGACAACCTTTAAGGAGAACTCAAGAATCACAATTATCAGAAACAGAAAAAGCGTACTTAAACAGAACATTATTAGCATTAGAAGGAGCACGAAATATCAAAGAAAACGACCAAGCCACACAAATAATATTTCTGAATACAGAATTAACTCAGGCAACCCAAGATTATTTGTTACAACACCGTACTCAACTAGTATTAGAAACCTCAACTACTAGAAAGAACCCAAGAACTAACAACTTAGAAATCATTGGAACACCTATAATCACTGAAGCAATAAGAATATTACTTCAAACAGTATTTGGACAATACACTGTATATTATGCTTATGACCAAATCAACAATAAAAGATTGGGGTTACCAACTGATATCTTTAATGCCCGATAGGAAAACAAAAACCTATTATATAAAGAAAATAATACTACTACTCGAGAATTATAAATCAGAAATAGTAAAAGAACTAACAACACTTGAGACACCAAGACTAAAAGAATACTATAAAACAGCTCTTATATCAATATCAGTAAACCAAGGAATACTTGAAGAAAGAATAAAAGAAATTTCTATCCGAAATATTGAAGGAGAAATAGTTGATAAAATAATCGAAACTCTTTTATATATCAATAATACAAAGTGGACCAACTTATAGAAGCAATACCTCTGACCAATATTACTATATTGTGGATGAACCACCTCACATTATCAGTACTTACCTACGATCGAACAACAATATATTTTATAATTCTACTAGAACATACCATATTATTTATATTTATTTATTATCTAATTAAACTAATTAAAGAAGGAATTATTGAAGCCTATACTTTTAAACTTGCTAGAGAACAATTTAATGAACGAAGAACAAAATAAAACACTAGAAGAACTAAGAAGATTCAGATTCAATTGGCAACCAATTTCAACACCAATAAGAAGAAAGAAAACAAAAAGATACCCACGGGATAAAGACATTTTAGAATCAAGAGAACTTATACAAATAACTGACGATATTTGGGAAACAGTTAACGACCTTATTAACCGAATAAACCCAACAAATAATTCAAGATTGGGAGCAATCCTCTTAACACTCGAAGGAGCTAAAAGTATAGCAAAAGAATTTTACCCTCACGTATTAGAATACGATAAACAAAGACCTAATAAAATACCAGCACATATCTTAACGAGAACACAAACCCTATTTCCAGAACTAACAGGAAGAGCACTTGTAAAAGAACAAGAAAAACAAAGAAATATTTACAATAATTTCCTAGACAACACACAAGCACAAATTGAAGGAATAAAGAAAAGATTGCTAGCAGAATCACCAGAATTTTGTAAAATATTTGAAGACAATCCAGAAACAGGAGAAACAGAATTCTATTACAGAGAATATAACAACCAGTTAACAATACTACCATTCAGATTCAACCATTTAATATTAAATCATTTAGAAGCTATTGATAATATATTATATTCTGAAGGAGCAAGAAATAAAATATACTTCGAAGAGGAAGAAAGTTACGAATCAGCATATTCAGAAATAAATAAACTTAGCCAAGAATTCATAGACAAAACAAAGAAAGTTAAGGAATTAAGAAAAGAAAAAGTGAGACTTGAACAGGCCACTGACAAGATAATCAATAGAATATTATTGGAAAATAACAAACCAATTGAAAAACCCAAAGGAACAAGATCTAATTCACTTTAAATGAATATTAAAGAAGAAATAATAATAAAAGAATTGAAAAAAGAATATTTTAAAAGAACCAGAAGAAAAATAGAAGAATACGGATACTGTACAATTGCATCAGAAATAAAAGAAGTAGAACCAGAATATTTAGAACACAAAGAATTATATAAAAAACTTGACTATTTACACTCTATAATAATTAATAATATAGGACAACACCTTATAAAAAGAAAAGAAACTTACGACACAGTAGAAGAATTAAATATCTATAATTGCTATTCAGATAATCATATCTGGAACAAATTAACAATAGCAAAAAGCATCTTTAAATTACAAGAACAAATTTACCAACTCTATTTAGGACACTAAATAGGAATAGTTGCTGCAAATAGTTTATATGCAGACATAATAGAAAATATTATCCTAAATATTAAAGGAGACCAATTCCACCAAAGAATAGAAAACATTATTGAAAAAACATCTTAAATGCAACCTTTAGATTTAGATATTTCACATTACGACACACCAACAATAATAGCATTTATATTATTAGTCATAGTAATAATATTAACACCATTATTATAAGTGTATTGGATAAAAACAAACCCATACAAAAATACAAATGAGTTACAACTCTCAATCCGAATCAACCAGTAATTATAGACCACAATACTTTAGCCACTTAGCAATAACAAGAAGAATAAAACTAAATCTAAAATATATTAGACCAGAATATTTATTTGAACAATATTATTTATTCCTTGAAAAACTAGAAGATTTAGGAGAAACTAAATATATCAAAAAGAACAAAAGAAAAGAATCCATAGAGGTTTTATATAAAAATTTAGAGAAACTAAAATCAGATCTAAAAGCAGAATTATTTGAACTAGCACTACGATATGAATCTAAAAATAACGAAACACTCAATATACATAATTGCTACGAAAACGAAGAATACTGGGAAATAGTAGACACAATCAGAAGAATTAATCTGACAATAGAATACCATGAACAAACCTATAGCCCTTACTATCAAGCACAACCAGAAAAAGAAAAACAGGAATGCTTACAAAGCTCCTATATAAAATTCCTTGAAGAACTATACGAGAAACAAGTAGGAATTTGGATAGCAAACCAATATGTAATAGCAGAAACTTACGTAGAACTTGAAAAATACCATGAACAATATTGGGAACGAGAATCTATTTTAGTACTGGAACAGCTCTTATAATGAATACGAAATGATATCATATTTACCAGAACGAAAAATGACCCAACTAATATTATTTACAGAAATAGAAAATGAAATATGCATATTATTAGTCCAAAGAATAAATCCGAACAAAGACTTTATTTAAAACTAAATAGACCTGGAGGAAAAGCAATACATGAAAAAAATGAAAATATAGACGTATGTGTAATAAAAGAATGCTTTGAAGAAGCAGAAATTGTTCTAAGAAACGAAAAATTATTAAAAATATTTGAAGAATCATGCTACTCAACTAAAGAATGGAGAAAGATCCTTGCCTACAAAAAGAAGCGAAATATATAGTAACCTTAGCAATCTACCTACACCCATTAGAAGAACCACCAAAACACACAGAACTACATACTTTAGGACCATGGAACCTTTACAAAATAAAAGACTTACTAAAACATCGAAATGAATTAGTACCTATACTTAGAGAAAATATAGAACTAATAGATGGAAAGATAAAAGCTTACGAACAAGACATATTAGACTTACCTATAAATGCACAAAAATTAGAAGAAATAAAAATAAAAATAGAAAAACAACCACAACGGACTCAAGAAACTTTTAACTCTCTAAATGATATAGAATTAGAAATACCAGAAGAAGAAATACCTGAAATTGTAGATGAGCAATTTCCCGTACTAGCATTAAATTTTGGAAAGCTATCTTCTTACGAAATTCAGACCCTAATCAAATATAAGAAAAAGATCCAAGAATCAATTAGACCTCTTAGAAGAATTGAACACAAAATTCAAACAATAGAAAAATCATACAAAGGATTCAAATACTTATCCATATTTGATAAAATTGAAAGAAAGATAATAGCTGAAAATTCGGTGAAAACCCAACAATAGCAGAATTATCTAAAGATAATACAATATTACATAAATTCCGGAACATGATATTTGAATTTGAAATTCACAAAAGTTCCACAAATAAACTAACGTACTTCAAACTCCGCCTATCTAAAGATCAAACACAGATCAACAGTACAACTAATGGAAAACAAACATGGGAATTCTTCCATAAGAATTATTCGAAATTACCCCTAATTTAGAAATTTCTGGCAACACAGAATCTGACCACACTGTGCAATACTATAGCCTACCAGATCAGTATAATTTTATCAAACCGTGCTATATTGATCTGCATAAATGAAAAGCCTGTCAACGAAGTGACAGGGCAATCATTATTGCGAAATCAGATGACTTTATAATCAGGCATATTACAGGATTTTCATGTATCCTTTTATGGTTATTCTTTGACTATTGTCATTATATGTTGAAACTTGTATTTACAGTTAATTTTGGATTAGCATATGATTTTCAGAAATTCACATTGTTGTGTTTATTGTTAGAGGTAAGGGACAATGAGAAGAATATTTAAGGCTGATTGTCTTGAGGAAGAAGAGGTATCTTTTTCTTCGCTATTGTTTCCCTTGTAGAGGCTGGCTCTATCGCCCTCCCTTACCCACCCAAAGTCAAGCAAGTGAAACTGTTGTTATGCCAGGCTCCACGGCTGCGTTAGCAGTGCAAGGACCTGATGTTTTTGATATGCCAGGCTCCACGGCTGCATTAGCAGTACAAGGACCTGATGTTTTTGTTATGCCAGGCTCCACAGCTGCGTTAGCAATGCAAGGACCTAATGTTTTGTTTGGTTCCACAGCTGCAAGTGGCAGTGCAAGGACCTGTTTTGTACCTGGCTCCACGGCTGCAAGTGGCAGTGCAAGGCCAGAGGTAGTTGGATACACGGCTGCAAGTGGCAGTGCAAGGACCAGTTGTTGTATTTGGCTCCACAGCTGCAAGTAGCAGTGCAAGGACCAGTTGTTGTAGTTGGCTTCACGCCTGCAAATGGCAGTGCCTGGACCAGTATAATGAAAAGCCTATCAACAAAGTGACAGGGCGATCATTATTGTGAGATCAGATGACTTTNAAGTGACAGGGCGATCATTATTGTGAGATCAGATGACTTTATGACTGATCATATACAGGTTTTGTTATGTATCCTTTTATGGTTATTCTTTGACTATTGTCGAGAGATTTTGTAACTTGTTTTTACAGCAATGCAAGGACCTGTAGTATGTATACCTGGCTCCACGGCTGCAAGTAGCAGTGCAAGAACCAGAGGTAGTTGGCTCTACGGCTGCAAGTGGCAGTGCAAGGACCTGTTGTGTACCTGGCTTCATGACTGCAAGTAGCAGTACAAGGACCAGAGGTAGTTGGATCCGCGGCTGCAAGTGGCAGTACAAGGACCTGTTGTTGCATTGGCTCCACAGCTACAAGTGGCAGAGCAAGAACCATAAGAATGAACCTCGCCCTTATTGGCAGGAACACGTTACTGATTCTCTTTTCAGCTATGAGAAGATTCGACGGTTTTCCCTCTATATGAAAGCATCATTGGTGTCCATTTCATTTCCTGTTGTGATGAATGCATGTCGCTATAGTGGAAAATGTGATTATGTATATTAGAGCCAATAAGGGTAGCAAGCCCTTATCCTATATATTTTTCAGACTTGTAAATAAAGTCATTCAGTTTTTTTGTATAAAGTCAGCTGATTGAGCAATAATAATATAGTATCAAAATAGTATGTACATATATTTAAAAATCTTATATTAAATCTATATATTAGCAGAACAGTATGGTACGATTTGATAAAATCCATGCCATACCATACCATACGGGTCTGGTAGCTATACAATGAAATGGCAGGGCGTAGAATCGATTTTCCTTTCACATGACTTTCCGGCATCAATTGTCTTTGATAAAAAATTGATTTCATTAGAGTTTGGGTTTATGTTGGTGGTTAGAAAGAGCATTATATAACAGATTGTGTGAGAAAACTTTTTGTTCGGCCAGAAAGATGATTTGCTAGTATAAATCTTACGATAAATACGATTTTTGCCAAACAAACTTTGTTTTAAATTTCTTTACATTACACCTGATCCTGATTTTTAATTGACTAATTGACGTCGGAAGAACACATGACCAGAAAATTGTTCAAGCATTGATTCTTTTATTTTTGATATATTATCACTAGGAAATGGAGACCGGTGTGAGTCTAGAGCGTTAAAATTTATAATTTTATATATTTTTATAATAAATTTATTTTTTATTTATTTTTTTATATTTTTATAATAAATTAATTTTATATATATATATATATTTTTATATTAAATTTATTTTTTTTATTTTTTTTTATATATATTTATATTTATAATTTATAATAAAATTATTATTATTTTTTTTTATATATTTTTATAACAAAAATATTATTATTATTATTATTTTTTTACAAATTTATTTTAATGATTTTTTTATTTTTAATATTTTTATAAACAATTTTTTATTTTTTTTTAATTCTTTTAATTTTTATTATTATTTTTTTTATATTTTAATAACAATATATACATGACAATTTTTTTATTTTTTTTTAATTTTATATTTTTTTTAATTTTTTTTAATTTTTTTAATTTTTTTTTTATTTTTATTTTTTTTT
>QKWP01001532.1:59852-121104 GCA_003550325.1 Gigaspora rosea
GTATTTTTTTTATTTATTGTTTAAATTTTATTTAATAATTTTTAATTTTTTTTTCGTTTTTTACAGAATTGGGTTGTAAACACGGAATGTAGTACAGGTAATGCAGAGTTCTCACGGAATGCATAGTAGATAATAAGAATAATAATAACGCCGATAATGTAAATTAAATCAAGTTGCAATCAAGTTGTTATTGGCATCGATACAAGTCAATTAAGTTGGCCATTTTTATCACGAGAGACGTTCAAGAAATTGGGGTATGTTAGATTTTTTTTTTTATTCTTACTATTCTACTATGAGAAAGTACTTACCCAAACCATTTTTGAAATATGGTAACAAAGGTATACGGCGATAACTCCGTTCATTCTAACTACTGTACTACAGTATGTTCATCCAAAGAAAAAAAACCGTTAGTACACTTCAAAAAAGAAAAAAAATATATATGTATATAAAAATAATAAAATAAAAAATAAAAAAAATACTATCGTACTTCCGTTCTAACTATCGTGCTATGTTCTGTCAAACATTCGTTCTAAAGGAAAAAACTGTTAGTACTGCAAAATAAAAATGAAAATAAAAAAAATACTACAGTATCGTACACTAACCATGTGCCCATCCATTTTATTGCGCTACATTCTGTACTAACAATCTAAAAAAAAAGATCCATTAGAACTGCAAAATATATATATAAAAAAAAAAAACTATTGCTATCGTATACTAACTATCCGTTCGAATTATTATGCTACGTTCCGTCAAACAAACATACTATGCTCGTTCTAAAAAAAACCCCATTAGTATTGCAAAATAATAATAATAATAATAATAATAAATACTATCATATACTAACAACAAGTTCTAATTATCGCACTATGTTCTGTCAAACAATTACTATATTCTAAAGAAAAAAAACTGTTAGACCTGCAAAATAATATATATATATATATATAATACCAACCGTACTATGTTCGCTAAAGAAAAAAAACCGGTAGTACAGCAAAATATATATATATAAAAAAATACTATCGTATACTAACTGTCCCATTCTAACTATTGCGCTATGTTCTGTCAAACATTCGTTCTAAAGAAAAAAAAACTGTAGTACTGCAAAATAATCAAAAAAAGGGTTATATAATTACAGAATTACAATACATATAAATTAGTTACCTAGGTAATTGAATCGAATCAGCCCATGATACAAATGCGTAAAACTTGTGTTGTTGTTGCACTAAATGTGCAAATATAGACATGCGGCATTACATCCGGAAAATGCAACAACTATGTTTTTGATATTTTTAGTAAAAATGTATCAAAAACATAGTTATGGTCATCAAAGGGCGTAAAAGTATGAGTCTGTCACTACGCTTCAGACAAAAATTGAACGTTAATGTCTACAATAAAGAAAAATTAGTAAGATAAAAACATCGAAAAATATATCATGTGTGAAAACTTATATTAAAGATATCTAGTCCGCTTACCAATTATTCAAAGAAACAAATATAACGATAAAAAAAATGTAAAAATTGTATAGCTACCAGATCCATATGGTATGTTATGGTGTGGATTTTACCATACTGTTCTACTAATATATGTATTTAATATAATAGCAGATCAATATGGTACGGTTTGATAAAATTGCATCCATACCATACTGATCTGGCATGTCGTACCATACTGATACAGTATTCTATAATCCAGCTGATCTGCCGTAATTTCCTCTTACTATACAATACTAATTTGTTATAATCTCAAATATTGGTGTCATGTCATCTAGTGTTTAAAATTCAATGTTCTCATGGTTCTCAATGAACATTTGAGTTTTTATAAGAACATTGATATTTAGAAAAGGTTCTCTTATTTGAGAACATTTATCTTCTTGAAATGTTCTCAAAGAGAACATCTATAAAATTTTTATGCTCTAGATTTATTAATGATAACAATAAATTATATAAAATGTTTATCAATTTGATAATATGATTTGATTATGACAAATTCTGCATAAATATATATTTGTTAATACATATGTACATACATATGACATATATACAATGTATAGTACATATGTTTAAAATTGTACAATATGGATAACAAATAATAAATATTTAAGAAAATAGCCTTTAAAGATTTTTAAAATAAATATTTATTAATCATGCAGTATGTTTTTATATGGAGAGTATCATTATTGTGTAGACTTATATATAGATAATTTGTGTCAGATGATATGCTGAAATGAAGCAAGTAAAAAGATACAAAGTATTTGTTAGTATGAAGTTTAAATAGTTAAATAACAAAGTAATTGGATTTTAATTTATCATATTAACCAATAGTAGTAGCAAAATATCATAGAAATTCTTGTTTTATTATAAGCAAATATGAAAGCACTTGAAGTTTTAAAAAATTATTTGAAATTGAATCATATAATATATTGCATTATGTTGAAAAAAATATGAAGAATTATATGCAAACTTTAAAAAATTATTAATAGATAAGCATTAACTTAGTATGTGAATTGTAAGTATTGAATATGAACATTCTTTAAAAATTAATGTTCAATATATTTAATATATAATGAACACCAAAAAATTTTTGAGAACAATAAAAATTTAAATTATGCTCTTTTGAGAACATAACTTTAGATTTGAATTTTAAACACTGATGACATCATGCATCATACTGAAATTTGTTTTCAGTTAATCACCGCAATAGTCGCTAAGTAACAAAATTTTTTACAGTAAATTGTGATAGATACCACAACAGTTAATTCCAATACGAACCAACTAAAAACCATACTTCGTTGGGATGTTCAATACACATTGAAAATCAAAACTATATGTGGTATTATTCCATGTCATTTTTGAATTTACGTCGATTTTTCATGATGCAGATAATGAGACCACAGCAATGTAATAAACTATTGATATTATGTAATTTATTAATAACGACAATAAAAAATTGCGCATTTTATTAATGGTGACGGTGCTAATAATAATTATTAATAATTACATTGATATTTGCATTGAACTTATTTATAAGTTAGTTTTTTTTTATTTTCTATGCTTCATTTTTTTTATTCATTATATTCGAATCGATCTTTATCGTCTTGTATTACATATTTACTTCTCCAACACTTTATTAATTCGCAAGGATATGTTCGTGACTCGTGAAATTGTTATAATGAATGTTTAAAAATTACGATATTCAGTGTAATTCGAAATTCAAACATTGGGTGGCAAATAGGGCTGTTAACCGATCCGTCCGGTCCATCCTGGTTAAAATACTGCCAATCTTTTAAAAAATCAGACTGGACTGCAAATTGTGCTAGATCGGATGGACCGATGATCAACATAATACTTTTTTGCTATAACGATGAAAATAAGTTTATCAGTATAAAGAATTTCAACACATTACAATAGGTTCTTCGAATTTATAATATTTGCTTATATGATATAAGAGGTGCAATGGTTATTTATTAATTGGCACGTTTGATAATTTATGTCATACGTAAATTATGGTTTAAAAAATTATCTTGTGTAGTAATGTAGCAAAATAACTTCTTTCATTAAGTTCCAACCGTAAGTTAACAATCGAGCTTCTTTACATAAATATACTAAGTGATCGAACTTCTTTACATAAATATATTGAACGATCAAACTTTTTTACATAACTTAATATATTAAGCTATCGAACTTCTTTATATAAATATATTGAAATGGGTTTATGAGCAAGCAAAAGAACAAATTATGCTACAATTACAGAAAAAACACAACGGCAGTGGAATGCATGGGAAAAAATATATACGATAATTAACAATCGAATAATTATTTTTTAAAAAAAAGGTAGATAATATGAATTTTACAAAGTAAATAGTATTCTATTTAATAAATATGTAATTGCAAATGCTAATTGAAACTAATAAAAAAAAATAGCGTAGCTTTATTAAATATATCAATAAAGTCAAACTTTTCAATATTTTATTAATAACAATAAATTACATATTAAATTTGTAAAATCCTTCTAATCAATTAGGTACATGATTAGTATCGGGATATAATTAAAAGGGAGTACCTTTTCGCTGTACGGTGTTACCCGTGCAATCTGGGCCCCTGGTATTGGAAGTCACGGGATAGCTGCGCCCAAAATGTCGGATCGGCCATTTCTGTCAGACAGTCGTTTATGGCATATCGGACTGATATGCAAGAAATCGCAGAAATCGAAGTAATGGCATATAGATCGATCATTTATGTCAGAAATGCCATATCTTGTTATTTACAGATAGGTTATTATATACGGGTGATATTCGCTCCACTTTGTATGCATGTTTGCCATATCTCTTCATTATATTTAATAAAGGACACTAATCGATTCTACGAATTTCCAATTCCTATACATAAATCCTCTCGCTTATTTAAATACTAACGACTACAATAACCACGCACAGTTAGTGTTTTTGTGCTCACGTGACTCCCTGTTATTAGTTGCTCGAGGTTAAGGGTAGGGTGTACAAATTTCCAATTTCGATTGTAGATCAACTTTGTGTAACCAATTTATACTAGGATAATGGAAAGTCCGAAGAACCAAATATATTACAGCAGATTAGCCAATAAGTATCGGTTGGATTGTTTAGATTGTTGTTTTTTTATGTTACACCTGATCTAGCCAATCAAAACTCGTAATTTGCGGACACACAGACATCGACTACTATTGCCTCTACAGTAATGTCCTTCGGACAATGATGTCATATAATTTACATGTAAACATCATATGATCTGACCAATCAATTTTTTGTACAACCTACAAAAATCATATAGCGTCCTACAAAAATTTAATTATATGTAAAGTTGATTTTTTTAAAGCAATGAATATTGTGCAACTTCATTATTATAAACAAACTATTTAAAACTAACTATTGTATAAATTTTATACAAATTGATCAAAATCTTAAAAAAATTTATCAGAAGCATTTTTTTATTTACTATATAAAAATCTAATATACACGTAGATCATATGAAAAATGATCTACGTTAAACAACGGTATTTGCACAACAAATAAAGTAATGATCTACTCATGCTCAGCCAATCACAATTGACGATCCTTTTAAAATTGATAGTTTTTTATATGTTCTAGTCAAGATTTCTCAACAACTATGCGATTCATCTGAATAAAAAAACATTTATTTTAATTCTATAAACTTGTATAATTGAATGAAAAAGTTTCATCGAGTTTGGCCTGTAGTTATCGAGAAACTTTATTTAAAATTTTTTAAAAAATATCGAAAATCTTAAAAGAAGTACAGAAATATGGCTACAATCATAGTTTTTAAATTTAAATGAAAATAACACGATAATTACTAGTTAAAATTTGACGAAAATATTAATTATTATTATAATTCTGTAGAATTTAAATAAAAATTTTTATCGAATTTTGATTGGTAGTTAATAAAAAATATTGCTTTAGAGTTAAAAAAAAAAAAAAGAAAAAACTTTAGTCGTAGCTTCTTTTTACAGATGCCTAAACAAAGACTTCTTACATATCTGATTAAATCCGACTAAATTTTCTTTATATTTTAATTCTATAAAATTATTGATTTAAAATAAAAAAAAATTTTGATCGAATTTGATCACGTATGTCCAAGAGATCTTCGGTTAAAATTTAAACATATGTAAAAAAGAAGCTGCAGCTAAACTTTTTTTTTTTGTTTTTTTTTAGCTTTCAATCAATATTTCCCCAACAATTACCAATCTAAATTCGATAAAATTAATTTATTTTATTTCTAAAGACTTGACAATTAAAAAAAAAAAAATTCATCGAATTTGATCCAGAAATTTTCATTTAAATCATATTTCTTTATTTCTTGAGTTTCGATTTTTTTTTTTAAAAAAAATTTTAAATAAAAGTTTTTTAGATAACTACAAAGTCAAACTCCAAGAAACTTTTTCATCTCAATGATACAAGTATAATGAATAAAAATAAATAATTTTTTATTAAGTTTAATCACATAGTTGTTAAGAAACCTTAGCTAAAAGATCTAAAAAATATCAGTTTTAATAAATGTTACACCGATACATTTTTTTGATTGGCTGTTGCGCAAATTGATGTGTACTCTACCTTTGGGTACAGTAATTGCAGTTTTCATAGCACATAGCAAATAAGTGCCAGTAGCATACAATGGTGGTATTTAATGCCTAAATTCGATTTTAAATTAGCTGTGGGCTTACAACTAAAAAAAGTCTATTAATCGGATTATAAGCATTTAGTTGTGCACATAAAGATTTAATCAAATTTTGCAAATTTGTATGTGGAATCCACATATGTCATTTGCAGAAATTTTAAAAATTGTTGCGGCCCCCAAATTCCGCAAATTCCGAAACCAAATTTCAGATTTTTAGGATAGTTGATGTCATATGTAAATCAAAATTATGTATAGTTTAATATAAAAGTTTATTATTTAAAATTTTTATATAGATCTCGGTTTTTATTTATGTACTATAATTTTTCGCATATTTCAAATAGATATACAGCCTTAATGGCTTGATGATAGCTTAAGATAAAATTTTGTAAAGACCAATATTATGACTTTATAAACAAAGTTATAGAGCTATTTCTTTTCTTTAAATATAAAAAAAAAATTTTTTTTAACTACTGTTCTAAAAACATATCAGCGGATCGGCGTAATTGGGTCTTCTTTCGATAAACTGTTACATAAAAATTTGCTCCTAAGTAAACGTTGAAAAACTAACAAACGAAGTACTTGTTACAACTAACAAAAGAGCCTTTTTGACGCCTAGACAAGTTAAAAAACCAATAAAACTTAATAAAAGAGCTACGCTAAGCTATAGAAAGAAGTACTTTTATCGTTTGTTGAAATATTCGGGTGTTTTAGGATGGGTTGGGCATTGAGAAATGGGTTGGTAACTATCAAGGGTAAATTCGGAAGCTAATTTTCAAAAAAATGGCCTTTTTAATATACTTTTGGCTTATAATTAAATACATGAATTTCGTAATTTTCTACGTACTTAATTATAAATACAAAGCTGGTTAAAAAGGCCGTTTTTGTGAAAATTCGCTTTGTAATAAATTTTCGCGTAAAATTTTTTTGATAATCCTCGATCATGATTGGTCGAGCCGACATGTTACGTCGATCCGCCGATATGATGATCTGAGTCGGGGTTTTTTTTATATGTAAATGAAAAAAATAACTCTATAACTTTGTTTGCAAAGACATAATAAAATTTTTCCTAAACTATCGAGTCATTAAGACTGTGTTCTATTCGGAATCCGCGAAGATTTATAGTACATAAATAAAAATCAAGACCTATATAAAAATAATAAACTTTTATACTGTATTATACTATACATAAATTTGATTAGTATAGGATATCGACCACCCCAATGATGCATGATACTCCAAATCTTTTCGGTGTGCCAAACGCCCTAACTCAGATAAACCTGGTAATCTAATTATAACCTGATAAAAATTTCTTCAGCAGGTCCAATCTTTAATACTCACCCCTTTTTTAATAAATACCTTGGTTACTCTTAATATTGTGAATGAAATTATTTTAAGGGCGTAACTTTTGTACATGCAAACTGGTGACATTATTTCAAACTACCAATACAATGAAATTATACTACATGATCTATGGATAACACATAATTAGGAAAGGCTAATTTCGAAACGTACGGAATTTAATTCTCACGAGTTAAATAAGAAATGTGGCTTCTATATAAAAGAGAAATTATATAAATTATCTTTTTTTTTTTATTGAATTTTTGAATATATAATTTATAAGAAAGGACTTTGCTCGGAGTCTTTGCCTAATAGGTATATAAATGAACCATGGGACAGCATTCATTAGTTTGAATACAATATTTATTTTTGTTGCAATTACATACGAATATAGTAAACAAGTAAAAGTTTTCTATGATTTATATCGTGCATGCTTACTATAAGTTCGACATTAAAGCTATAATATATTTTATAATGACTACTGAATTGTTCGATTTGCAATTAAAAAGATATATATAAAAAAGCTGTTGACAAATTAAATAATTGATATAGCCAATAAAACTGGTTTGCGATAATCTAGAATTTATTCTATGTGTGGACTTTCGACAATTTTAATTCGTAATTTTTTGACATTGAAAATCCTTACTACATTATTTGCAACATCTTTAAACGAATACACTAAATTCGCCTCGTTTTTTCCTAATTCTTTCCAGATATGACTTATATGCTTTGATAAGGCACCTCGTCCGATACGTAGGCCAATATTTGAGGCACATGATTGCATTTGCTTCTAAAAAGAATGAAACAATTTGGTGCGACTGTTGAATCATCTCGAAGGTTTAAAATTTCATTCACATCTGGATCATTGAAGGTTTCAAGCGTGTGCATGGATTTAACATAATAAAATTCTAAATTATCTTTAACAAGTTGTAGAGTAATATCATCATAAGTGGAACTGGCTAGAACTTGCAAACCGGAATATTCCTCGAGAGCCATATTACAGTTGATATCTTTATGAATTAAAGCAATTTTTGAAGAGCCTAACTTTTGAGAATTGAATTGTGGTATCGAGATGAAAAAAGGTTCTTTTATATAAAAATTATAATACATACTCGAAAGCACTGTATAGTTTTGTAGAGCACAATTAAAGCGCGAAGCGATTGGATACCTTATTATATATATATTGCACCAATTTTTCATTGTCAAATAATTATAAATCAGCCATCTCGGTTAGATGCATAAAATAGATTCGTCAAATAATAACATCAATGTATCTTAGGTCCCTATTTTTTTAATCAGAATTGGAAGAAAGCACAAAATTATGGCCATTTGAAAAAGGTGTGAGTGAATGCAGATCATCATATCAGTTTAAAGGCCCTCAAAATAAGGTTTTTGATTTTAACCAGCCTTTAATCTCCGACATAGTTGGATATTGTATTTGGTATAAATTACTGTTATTTGATGCCCGAAATTTATAATGTCTTATCCAGACAACTTGACAATTTAATAATACACAAATGTCCGCAGTCTGCATACGCATTTGGGTCTTTTACAAAAAACTAAGTTAAATTGTATAGTATCCTGATGTACTGTATGAGAAAAAGATATACTAAACAGCGTGAATATTGAGAGTAATTTTCAAAAATCATAGTGAATAGCACCCTTGTACAATATACAAAAAAGGGAAACTTTTTAAGGTATACTGACAAACGCTATACGCTAGGTCTTCTCAATGGGTATAATCTCTATGGAATTCAACGTTCATAAGCTTTTAAAGTCAATAAATATTGATTGATGTTGTGAAATCTATTTGTAAATAGCGAAGCTAAATATTGTGTCTAGTTCACTCGCCACAATTGATTGTAAAGACATCATATTGTACACAGTAGTTGACCGGATGCATCTATGTACGCACCAAATTTTGATTTACCGTTTTTTAACTAAAATTTGGGTTAGGCCGGTCTAGTTAATATTAGAGTAGGGTTAGAGGAGTATTATATATGCAAAATCGCCTCCCGATACTTTTAGTTAATGCGCAAGGTGTGCTTAGGCTGGCGTTTCGTGTATTTTTCGTGATTTTCTTTCTCCGGGATAATCAAATTCGCGCAATTTGATTGGTTGATCATCAAATTTTGGTGTGTACTATAATTGGTTAATCGTTAATTTGTGTTGTTGTCGATCATCACTGATTAGCCAATAAATGAGAAAACTCAAGATTTCACTATGTCAACTATAATTGAGTGGTTTAAATAAAATTTTCCAGCGTGAAATTTTAGTTACATACATGTTTTAAGTCTCAATTATCAAATAAATAAAAGCTTGCACCATACTCTAACTTTTACGCTCTTTTAATTTATGTATTAAGATTTGCACTACGATTTGCAATTCCATTTACGATTCAGTTCACAATTATAGTTGGTTATAATTCTTATCTATTGTAGTTTTGTAATATATTTAAATTTTAATTAAATTAATATTTAAGCTTAAAGCTAAATGTTTTCAATTTATAATTTATTGACCGAAGTATATCGAGGACCAAATTCGTCATTGATGGTTCCAGTGCAGTTAGCATAATAAATGTTTCAGGTTTCGATTTCATTGTATAAATTATTGCTTATATGAACCCGAATTATTGTAGATAATATTCAAAGTAATTAGACTATGCAAACTACAAAGCTGAATGGCCAACAAAAATGGAACTTATTTATCAGTATAGTTTACTAATTATATATATTTCTAATCGAGTCTCTATATATATTTCTAATTAAGTATCTATACTATTTCTAATTAAGTATCTATATATATTTCTAATTAAGTAATCTATATATTTTTAATTAAATATCTATATATATTTCTAACCACTGTACGTATTTATAAATAGCATCACAACAACATGAATTTTCGAAGAATTTAAAGCTTTATAATACTTATTTAATTTCTGAAATACTTTGTAAAGGCACATAGAGAGGAATCTTGCTTTTTTATTTTATTAGGTTTTAGGGCCGTCATTAAGTGACAGTGTGTGTAGTAATCGTCTTATACAAATATGCTACATAAGTATGCAATGGTCGTCATCATATATATAATGAATCGCTATTTTAGAATGTTCGAATTATACGATTTTATTGTTTGAAGAATAATGATAATTCTTGAATCTTGTAAGTCTGGAAACTCCATTCAATATGCAAGAAATAAAAAAATTTTGACCCATTGGTTATGTAATGCTGTAATGAAAGCAAATGTTATATTAATATGCAAAGACTGTCGGCAAGGAAATTTTAATAAATTAAAGAATGTACGTACGTACAGTATGGTGAATAAACAATCATATGAGTGCCGGCATGGGAAACACCGAGGCTTTCCCTTGCCGGCATTCATATATACAGTACAGTATATAGTATACATATATATATGCACTTACAAATAAACGCTATCTATGAATTTATTTAAATATTGTAACAGAAAACATTTCTATTACGAAATTTCAATGTTCTAACACTTCAAAATAGAATTATAAGTTTTGATCACAAAGAATTATGAGTAATTAGTTATTTAAAGCTCACTGAATATTTTACCGAAACGTTTGATTATTTGAACGATAAATGGCGTATTAGCATGAGTCATTTCCTCTATTATAATGTGAAAACTTTTTGAAATTTGAAACTCACTCCTTTGTTATCATACGATATCAAATACTTTATCGCTTTATCGCGATGTAATTTTAAGTGTAAAAAGAAAAATGAATACGGAGTATTATGAACTTCTCCGATTGTAAAAAAAAAAAAAAAAAAAAAAAAAAAAAAAAAAAAAAAAAAAAAAAAAAAAAAAAAAAAAAAAAAAAAAAAAAAAAAAAAAAAATTAAGGATTAGAAGGATCTAGAAAATAATAATTATACAGTAATAATAATAAAAGAAAAAGAGCAAAGATTTACATAGATGAAGTACGTAGGTTTTGAACTTTAAATTGTTTTTACACCAGGTATATACATGTACATGTGATTGTTGCATAAAAAGTAAATATGCGTTGTTCAATAGAAAAAGGAAAATCTTTTATAAATCTGGTCAGATCGGCCAGATTCAAGAAGAGATTTCCCTTTTTTATTGAACTACGCCCAAATAATATTCAATTTGGCAATCGAGAATATTTTTGCATGTAACTAATCTAATAACTTAGTATTAAAAATTAGGTCATTTTATTTATCTTTATAAATTTTATAGTTTTTCGTTTTAATTTACTATATATAAATAAAATTTAACTGTATAACCTTATTTAATAAAATTTATTTAATATAATAATGTTACAATATTAGATATCTTAAGCATCTAAATTGTTTGTTTTATTAAATTTTTCATATCTGATTGGATAGTTGCCTTAATTTGATGAATGAAATTTTACTGGAATGAATGTAAAAGTTTGGACGACATGAATAATTACCAATAAATTACAATAGGTGAAAATATGTCAAATAATGGTTTGAAAATCTTAACAGATATGCTTTTATAAAAATTAATACAGAAATCTCATAATCTATCAAGGGTTTGTCATATAAATCTTGAGACATCCACATGAGTACATGCTTTGTAACCTCCGAATTTGACTGCGACGATGAGCGTGAAAACGTGTATATGTATGCATTTATAATGCTATGGAAGCATATCAGATCATATGCATAAATAATAGTCTGATTAGTAAAATCTTTATTATCGTATTGTCACAAAATCATTGTAATTTCGACTTTGAACTAAATTTAAACTTAATTTGAGCATTATTTAAATAATGTCTATGGTCTTTATTTCGCGAAAATTCGGTAATATAGGAATCAAATTATTGAGGGAGAAGATTTATCTTTTTCTTTATTAGATAGAATTAAGAATTTACTATTATTAATAGCATTTATTTTGGATAAGTTATATAGGAGATTAACCACGCCATGTAGCATTTACATAATAGATGGTCATCGTGAATATCCATAGATCTCTCTTAGATCTGTTGTCCCAAATCGGGTACGTATTATTCCCCACATAGTCGATAATCTCAGATAAGCATGCACATATTTTACTTATTAATATCAGATGAATCTATTATTGAATCGAAGATTATCGTGAATACTTTATTTATTTAGATCATCGTGAAAATTCCAACTAACATATATATATTCTTTCTTCGAAGCGTTCAACTCATATAAATTGGGATAGCTGCACGACATGCGATTCCGCGCAGAACCAGTACGATCACATGTGTCAGATAGTATTTTAAATATAAGCGTCCTCAAGGGAAAAGCAGTCATTAGATTTCTATTTTTACTGGATTTAATCTATTTGATTTACCAATGATTATGTCCAATACAAAATATAATTGAAAGCCGATGACAGGTTTTCCCTTGACGATATTCATATTTGTTTGTTTGTTGGTAAGAAAAAATGATTACATCATCGATGTAATTGGTTCTAATTATTGTTTATAAAGAAAAATTCTAGAAAAGGAGCGAAATAAAGTATACGGTTATATGACTCGAAGTTTTTTTATAATGTGAAATTTACTATTTATATATTTGCTAAGAGCAGACTTTACAAAAACCAATGATCGGTTCTTTTTTTATCTACTAACAGAGACCTGTGCTTCGCACGGAACGGGTAAACTGTCAAGTTTTCAAATTTACGTGTAGCTTGCGCATAAATTGCGCATAATTGGCATTGTGCAAGCTGGTCAATATTATGTGAGTTTACGATTCATAAAATCTATACTAAATACCCAGCATATGTGTCCTGTTAATACTTATCGTACCAATCAATAAAGGGAATATTGTTTATCAACAAAATTAACATTTTACATGATGTTTAGTTTCAGGTTATTCTAGTTATTTCTAAATTTGTTTAAATTTCAATTTGTCGGTTAATATTTAGTGTATCCTTGTGAGCCGCACATTGCTCATTTTTATCCAAAAAGGAAATTGATTATCCACATTTTGCGTACGTACTCGTACTTGAGCGTTAGTCAAAAAAGTTCGGGTCACGTGCCGTAGATCACTGATTAAGCCAATAAGAATGGGTGTAAACATTATACCAATTCCGATCTGGTTCTGAACCAGTGTTCGAAATTTCAGACTTAAGCACTGTTCTCATGAGAACAGCATAATTGCTATGAGTGTTCTCAACCTATTGTTTATGATCTCATTTATGCTCACTAAAAAAAAAAAAAAAGAAAAAAAAAACCAAATTAAAAATATGGAGTGCTCCGTATTAAAAGGGCCCATTTTTACATTTATCTCATTTTGAGATAATTGAGTTTAACCATTTGTTTTGATTTTCGGACTTATCCGGGATTAATTAAATTTCACGATTTTAATTGGTTAAAGACGGCAGGTGACTATCGGATAATCTCGTGACGTGTTGGCTCTACGCAGCCTCATGTAATTTTTCTTTTTACATTATCTTGATTTTTTATTATGCAAATCGACTTTCATTAATAATTGAAAAATATCAATCATGTCAAAATTTACATGAATTTAATAAAAACTCATTTTTCAAAAAATTGTAAAAATGGGCCCTTTTAATACGGAGCACTCCATATATCATATACTATAAATATATTTAAATATATGTACCTTTTTTCACTCTATATTATAATAACTAATGAATTAACTTTCTAATATTACCTATAAAAGCATAAATATTATCTTTTAAACATCTAAATATGAAAATACATTGGAGCATATCTTTCCATCCGTGCTATAGTAATTATATATAAGTTCAACTAAATAATTTTGTTAAAAAATTATTATAATTAGTCATATTTATTAATTTCTATTCGATATAATAATATCATCTAGTTACTAATTACTATGAGAACATTATTTTTAATTTTACTGTCCTCAAAAAATTTTAATAGAAAACAGTAAAAAATTTTTACTGTGCACAAATTTAAAACAGTGTTCTTATAAGAACTCTGAGTCAAACACTGTTCTGAACCCTGATTTTACTGGTATTGTTTTTTTTGTTACAATTGATTTTTTTTTACTTCTATTCTTATTTTCTTATTTTTTATTTTTTTTATTTTTTTGCTGATTTAGTAAACATTGATTTTAGTGCTATATACAAAGGTCAGGTAACTTAAAGATCGAGTAATGTTAATATTAACATTAATATTGATATTAACAATTTGGTGCTTTTTTGCATTTTTTTTTTAGTGCATTTTTTCATTATTATATAAATTTACTATAAAATTTAAGCATTACATTATTATTAACTTACATATTAACTTTTTTTCAAATTCAGTGGTTAAGCATATTTTAGAACATTTTTTTAAAATTTTGCAAAAATTAATGATTTTGCCAGTAAAATTTTATAAAAAAAAAAAGATTTACTACAGTAATTTTGAAAATACTATTATATGCAAAATCTTATGCTAACAAATTTAATTAGTTGCAAAATTTAGGTTACTTTGACAAAAAAGCAAGTTAGTTATGTGCTAAAGTTAAAAACTTTTGGTTTGTAATATAAACCCCTTTTTTTGTCAAAATAGCTAGCTTTGAGCCTCTAAGTAAACTTGTTCAGCATGTAATTCTACTTATAACAAGATTGCAACACTTTTTGGACCTTTTACAAAGTAAAACCTTTCTGATAAGCAAAACCAAAAAATTTAGAAAAAATGGTGTTAAAGTTAGAGAAAAATTTTTTTCTTTTAGAAAAATTTTTTCTCTAACTTTAACCCAATTATTCACTTAGTAAAAGGTCTGAAAAATGTGTCACAATCTCATTATTAATAGAATTACATGCTGAACAAGTTTACTTAGAGGCCCAAAGCAGGTTATCTTGACAAAAAAAGAGTTTTATATTACAAACCAAAAATTTTTAACTTTAGCACATAGCTAACTTACTTTTTGGTCAAGGTAACCTAAATTTGCAGCTAAGTAAACTGTTCAGCATAAAATTTTGCATATAATAGTATTTTCAAATTAGCAAATCTTTTTTTTCATGAAATTTTACTGGCAAAATCATTAATTTTCGCAAAATTTTAAAAAAAAGTGTTCTAAGTAACCTTAATCTGCTATTTTCAATATGCTTAACCCCAGAATTTGAAAAAAGTTAATATTAAGTTGAAAATAATGTAAGGCTTAAATTTTACATAAATTTATATGTTTTTATTATAATTTTTATACTGGAGCAATAGACCAAAATTTGTGTATGACAGGTTCTGCTCACGTGATATTAAGACTTTAACATTTCACATTTTCCTAGTATATCAACAGGTGTGGAGCTGCAAACATTTAGAAGGTCCAAGGTAGTACATCACTCTTCACGTCATATAAAATTTATATATAATCATATTAAACGTCACGTCACATACGTCACGTCAAACGTCATAGTAAATGTTCATTGATATTCTAATGTCTGCAGCTCTAGGTGTGACATGTCCTATGGCTGTAAAGAATAGATATAAAAATAAGATTATATGGGATCTTTGCCTTAAAAATGACCTTATGGGACTATATAGATCTTATGAGTAAAAATTAAAATTTCTAGCCATCAGTTATCCAATTCAAAATTTTTTTTATTTTGTAGAGCTTAGTGAGTTTTACACAATAAAAAAAGTTTATTTGAATTGGATTACTGGGTGGCTAAAAACTTTGATTTTTATCCATAAGATCTACATAGTCCGTAAGGTCATTTTTAAAGCAAAAACCCATATGTATTAAATTGTATGAGATTAATATTGCATAATGTCAAATTTTAGAATATATAGTTATGAAATGTAAATCTAATAAAGCTGGATTATTGGTTATTATTGTCGAGATTAAAAGATTGAAATTAAAAACATTTGTAATTTTTATTAACGCAAGTTTAGTATAATTTATAATACAAAGATAATGAAATATACACATAATTTTTCGTCCATACTAGTCGAATTTTCATTAATATGTTCCTTCTTTCAGTGGCATGATTTGTGTTATTTTATGGCAATAGTATTCGCTTTGTCTCATTATATAGAAGATTTTTGTGTCATATTTATTTAGATTCGCATCTATATAGATTTATTATAATGAAAAAATGACACATGAAGCACGTATAACATTGCTCTGATCATGATTATTTTAATCTGAGTCGAATGCTTAGAAGAAATATATATATTTATATTAGTTCGATGATCTAAATAAATAAAGTAATCACGATAATCTTCGATTCAATAAATAGATGCAACTGATATTAATAAAGTAAAATATGTGCATGCTTATCTGAAATTATCAAATATGTGGGGAATAATATGTGCCCAATTAGGGATAGCAGAGATGTTCACGTTAACTATCTATATGTACACGCTATATGACGTGGTTAATTGTCTATACGACTTTTCCAAAATAGTTGCTAATAAGAATAATAAATTCATTATTTCATCAAATAAGAAAAGATCAAACCTTTGATCTTTTTCAATAACTTGATTCCTATATTACCGAATTTCCACAAAATAATAAACAAAAGCATTATTTAAATAATGTTCAAATTAAGTTGAATTTAGTTCAAAGTCTAAATTACAGCCTTGAGCATTATTTTTTGACAATACGGTAATAATAATATTACTAATCTGACTATTATTTAAAGCATATGAACTGATATCCCTATGAAAACTCGATACACGGAAATGCATATAAAAATACGAAATTGTATGCAGGTAAGCACGGGTTTCATAATCACTGCACGGAAACTGCATGGAAACTGATCATCCAAAAAATTTAATACACGTTATCACACGAAATATTGAAATCCGTGCACTGTTGTGCATAGTATTATAATCATTTATTGACGTGTATTAATCTTAATGATCACATAATTTCCGTGCACTAACGTGACAATCATTAAGATTCTTAAAAATCATAAATTTCATGCACTAAAGTGCACAATAGATAAGATTCTTAACGATCATAATTTTCGTGCACTGACATGCATAATCGTTAAGATTCTTAATGATCATAATCAATTTTCATGCTTTGACATGTACAATTGTTAAGATTCTTAACGAAAGTTTCAGTAACGATCATCACGATCGTTAAGGTTCTTAATGATCATTTCTGTACAAAATGTATGATCATCACAATCGTTAGCGCTTAGAAACATTTGGCAGCATTTGGTGCTGCACTAAATTACTTTTTTGGGAAGGTTTGGTGTATTATCGGTTAATTTTGGAAATAGATTTTCGTCAAGTTAACTTTTTTGGTAATTTTGGGTTTCACCAAATTCAACTGATTGTATAAAAAGTGCTCTATCTAGCTCAAGCGCGTGCCTACATGAAAGAGCTGAGCTAGCTGTATTGCGCTCAAAATATTTTCGCTTACAGACATCGGTTGTATATATATGTTGATTACGAATAATAATCAAAATGAAAGATTGTTGCCCCTGATCGGTAGAGTGATGATCATCACTCAACAATCAATTGTTATAATGATTGACTATATTGTTTACCATTTATAAGAAAGTATTATCATAAATCATTATTCTTATAATAAAACTAGTTCGATAGGTGGCGCTTCGCACCACCCATCTTATTCAGTATTTGCTATCCAGTCATTAAAGTATGCATTACTATTGAGTTGGTGGTATTATAATCATAATTTCTAATATGATTTACTGTAAAGAATTTACTAATAGAGCACATATAATAGTTAAGGATTAGTATTTTAGTTGCCGGTATTATAATTTTTACTGTAAGTTATTATAAAAAATTTTGTTACAAAACTTAATTGCTTTTCCAGTGACTATGGTTTGTTGTTATGAGTGGGATGGTTGCTTTGGAATTAACATAATTTCTACTATGAGTTACAATAAAAAATTCAATTATAGAACTTATTATTAATACAGTAAATATAATACTGGAATTATTATGATTTCTATTATTAGTTACTGTTAACAATTCTGTTATAGAACTTACTAACTATTCCTTTACTATGGCGTACAGCTAAGATTGAGTTAGCTTGCATTAAAATTTTCATGATTTCTACCATAAGTTAATATAAAAAATTTTGTTACAAAACTTGCTATTTTGGTGACCACAGCAAGTAATTACTTGCTATTCTGGTTACTTGCTATTCCAGTGACTATATTTGTTGCTAAAAGCGAATTGGTTGCATTAGAATTAACGTAATTTTTACTATGAGTTACAGAGATATAAAATTATTGCTAATGCAGTACACATGACATTGGAATTAGGCAATGCTAAGTCAATTTTTTGTTTTGCATAACTTGCCGACCCAATTTTTCAAACCAATTTTTTATTAAATTTTAATTGTGCAAATCTATTTAATCTTTTATTTGATGTCGCTGAGGGCGACCTTAATTTTCCTGAATTTTCTAATAGATCTGAACTCTATTACTACCATAAGCGGTTAAAATTGAGATAGTTTGCAATGGAATTTTCACATAAAGGTTAAAAGATGAGCTAGTATCAGAATTATAATTCCACCTATAAAAAATCACATAACAAAACTTACCTGCCAACCCAATTTTTTTTAAAAAAATGGTTTAAAAAATTTCAATTGTACCAATTATTCCGTTTTTGCTATTTAATTTTTTCTACAATGTCACTGATGGCAGCCTTAATTTTCTCGAATTACCTGATAGATCTGAAAAAAAGAAAAATCCAAAATTTTCTGATTCCATGTTATGCAAACCGGAAAATTAACTTTGCATGACTTTAGATTTGAACATGATCATATTAATTTACAATAGATTAAAAAAAAAACCAAAAATCCAACCCTCTGACTAAAATTATGAAACTCACATGTTATGCAAAATGAAAAATTAATATTGCATAGCCTTATCATAATTATTATTATAAGTTACCATTAAAAGTTTAGTTACAGAACTTACCCACTACTATATTACTACAACGTGTAGTTAAAATTGAGAAGTTCGCAATAGGATTTTTCTGAATTTCTGGTATAAGTTGCCATAAAAACATTCTGTTTAAGAACTTGCTAGCACAATAGACATAAAAGCTAAAGATGAGTTAGTATCAGAATTATAATTCTACAATAAAAAATTGTGTTACAAAACTTACCTGCCGACCCAAGTTACAAAAAAAAAATTTTTTAAAAAAATTTCAATTGTGCTAATTATTCCTTCTCCAGTGTTACCGATAGCAGCCTTAATTTTCTCGAATTACCCGATAGATCTGAAAAAAGATCCAAAATTTTTTGATTTCATGTTATGCAAATTAACTTTGCGTGGCTTTAGATGTGAATATAAGCATATTAATTTACAATAGATTAAAAAAAAAAAAACTACTTGACCCACCAATTGAAATTTTGGAACTCCATTTTATACAAAACGAAAATTTAATTTTGCATGGCCTTATCATATTATTATTATAGTTACTATTAAAAATCCTGTTACAGAACTTACCACTGCTCTATTAAGTCATGCAAAGTTAATTTTTCGGTTTGCATAACCTGATGTTTCAAAATTCTGGTCGGCAGGTCGGAATTTTTTTTTTTTTCTAAAAAAAAATAACTTTGATGGCCTAAATTAATTCATGTTCACATCAAAGGTCATGCAAAGTTAATTCTTCAGTTTGCATAACATGAAATTAGAAAATTTTGTTTTTTTTTTATCGGACCTATCGGGTAATTCTGGAAAATTAAGGTTATCATTGAGAGAAAAAAATTAAATTGCAAATTGAAATAATGGCACAATAGGAATTTAAAAAAAAAATTTTTTTGGAAAAATTGGGTCAGCAGGTTATGCAAAACAAAAAATTAACTTCGCGTGGCCTTACTTCAATGTGTGGTTAAAATTGAGATAGCTCACAATAAAATCTTTTTGATTTTCTAAAGATTAAAGATGAGTTAGTATCGGAATTATAATTCCTATTGTAAAAAATTATAGTACAATATTACAAAGTTTTTTTTTAAATCAATTGTGCCAATTATTCCGTTTTTGCTATTTAATTTTTTTTCTTCAGTATCACCAATGGCAGCCATAATTTTCTCGAATTACCTGATAAATCCGAAACAAAAATCCAAAATTTTTTGATTCTATGTTATGCAAACCAAAAAATTAACCTTGCGTGGCTTTAGATGTGAACGTGAGCATATTAATTTACTATAGATTAAAAAAAAATAAAAAAAAAATCTGACCCACTGACTGAAATTTTGGAGCTCATATTATGCAAAACAAAAAATTAACATTGCGTGGCCTTATTATAATTTTTATTATAAGTTACCATTAAAAATTCTGTTACAGAACTTACTCACCACTCTATTACTACGTGTGGTTAAAATTTAGATGTTCGCAATAGAATTTTTCTGATTTACTGGCATAAATTACCATAAATAAAATTTGTTTAAGAACTTGCTAGATTAGAAGACAAAGGGTTAAAGATGAGTTAGTATCGGGATTATAATCTTTACCATAAAAAATTGTGTTATTTGTGTTATAAAACTTACCTGCCGACCCAATTTTTCAAAAAAAATTTTTTTTTAAAAAAAATTTTTATTGTACCAATTATTTCGCTTTTGCTATTTAATTTTTTTTCTGGTGTCGCCTGATGGAGACCGGGTGGAAAATTAGATTTAAGTGATTTCATCAATTTAAAAAAACTAAAGATCCTGAATTACCCAATGGATCCAAAAAAAATCTAAATTTCTGATTCCATGTTATGCAAACCGAAAAATTCTTTGCTGGCTTTAGATGTGAACATGAGCATATTAATTGACTGAAATTTTGGAACACCATTACCATTAAAAATTCTGTTACAGAACTTACCCACTGCTCTATTATTACCACATGTGACAAAATTGAGATAGTTGCAATAGAATTTTCTGGCATAAGTTGCCATAAAAAAATTCTGTTTAGAACCTACTTGCTAGTGCAGTACACATAAAACTTAAAGATGAGTTAGTATCGAAATAATAATTTCTACTTCAAAAAATTGTTACAAAACTTACCGCTATTCCAGTGATCATTGGATGTGATTAAAATTTAGTTTGCATTGTAATTATCGTGGCTTTTACCATGAGAACTTGCCTATTGTTTTGATATGTGGTTAAGGTTGAACTAGTTTCATTGGAAAATATTTCGACACCTACAATAATTATTGTAAAACAACTCTGTGTCGTTGTTTCTGGTTTTTTTTTTCGTATTAGACCACGTGACACCAATGACAAAGCTAGACTTGCGTCAAGCTAGCAGCAAAAACAAAAGAATAATAATTTCTCACCTTCCTCTTTAAATAGCAATTTAGCTATGACCTCATATTTAATCAAACTAAGTCGACATTCCTCACCCAATACATCATCCTTACAAATTTACTAACGAAGACAATAAATTATTACATCATACTTACCTATCGATTTTTACATGCTATCCCCAAATTCCAGTTCGGATGCGTCGGATCTAGGTCGGCGTTTAGCCCTCGTGGTTAGCAGGTTCTATAGCAAAATTATCAGCTGGCATTTTTTACTTATAATTTATTATGATCTTGGGGTAAAATTGATCAATTCCAATCCAGCTAATCATGATTCCGATGCACTTCGACGTAGGGACCCTCTTTATGAGTTTTACCAATCGCATCATGAGCTGGTCATGGTCTCATGACAAATGGATGCCTCGTGACTTCATTTACGGCACCCTACTCACATTGAATCAATTGTACAAATCCAGCCCTGAGCTTGCTGGTTTCACAGGGCACTTGCTCCTGTTTAGCATTTTTTCGATCTGTCGACTTTACGTCGACTTGAATTGAATCAAATAAATTTCATTTCAGTCTATAGTCATAATTTTCATAGTTTTTCACACGTCTTGATCACGTTTGACACATTATCCGAATAAACAGCCACTCACTGCACGGCATTTTGTATCGGCGTTTTTTTAGTGTTTTCTAATAACTAATAACTTATATAATAACTAATTAATAATACAATATTTACATCATCGTGACGTTATATAATTGTCATAGTTTTTTACATAGTTTTTTCACATGCTTAGATCACATTTAACACATAATCTAGTTTATTTTATAAAATTATGAATAAACAGCCAATCACTACACAGCATTTTGTCGATCAAAATGTGCGTTATTTTAGTATTGTTTCAATTAATTAATTAAGTTAAGCGTTTTTAAATTACGACTTTAGACGAACCAAATTTGACAATTATACGGACGATCAAGAAGTCGTAATAGTTACATATTTGACATATATCGACAGAATCATACCAATTCACAGGTACCCAATCAAAAACGTTTAAACGGACGAACTCTGAATTAGATGGTTTAGATTATCATCCGTCATGAGTGTCCTGTACATTTTTACCAATTCTTTTGTTCATTTGACGAAATAAAAGATTGAGAATATTGATATGACATGTACTATGGTAAGTATGAGCGAGTAAATGAATTTTAACTTTTAAGGTATATGTTCGTAAAAATTTAATGATAATAAAAAAAAAATTTAATTGCACTTTGCCATTTTTGATTTGCTATATCTAGCGATGGGAACTTCTAATTATTAATTGCTAACATAAAATTGTTAATAAATCATTTTAACAATTAATAAATGAATTATCCAATATGCATAGAAAATGTCGATAGAATGATTTAATCAGTGATTAATCATTGTTTTTATGTACTCTAGTATAAAAATTTTATAGCGATAAAAGATTATGCATTTTTCTGCAGAAATCCCGTAACAGCGATAGAAATCTTCCGCTACCGTTACAAGTATATTATCTATAGTGAAGAAAGTAATGAAAATCTTTTATCACCAATGACAATAAAGACAAGTTTTGCAGTATAGAGTAATTCAGCTCGATATATTTGTTTAGATCAAATACTCTTATGCATATTTATTAATTATCCCTTATAAATGAACATTGATGTAATCAACGATTTGATTAAATTATCAATTGGATCATTTTCTATGAAGATGTTCTATTGGGGTGCGTGGTATACTATTTAAATCAAAAATATATGTTTTTTAAATAATCAATGGTTTTAAGTGATTATTAATTGATGAACTACATAATATATTATTTATATATAAAATCGTGATTCATTTCTTTAGATGCATTGGTTGTTTATCTTAGCTTGAAATTTTGCCACTAAGCGATTTTTATACATAGTTTTTATAAAGTTACGAGAATTTTTTCACCTTTATTGGAAACAAACTTTTTTTCTATCTCTTTTTAAACGAGCAAATTTTTACTTAAATTAATCGAACAAAATTGAATAAACTGGCAATTCTTTCAACTAAAATATAAATTTTGCTTCGAAACTTTGTTCTTCGAAATTTAATACTTACCTGTACAAAATTTGAATTCGAAACAATAAATTTTAAAGATTGTGCATCTAAATAAAGATTTGAACTTGCATGTTAAAGAATAAACACTGGTTCCAATTAAAGAATACAAATACTTTATATTCAATATTGTCACACATTTCAAAAAAAAATCTAGTAAATTTTTATATAATACCATGTATAGTTTTGATATACATAGTATACCGCGCACCCAATGTTCTATGCATATTGGATAATTCATTTATTAATATAATAATACTAATTCTAATGAATCATAATCACTCAACCATAACATTTGATCATCAATAGAAAAAATAAATAAATAGAAATAAAAAAAAAAATAAAAAAATAGAAATAAAAAAAGAGTTTAAATATTTGTCATTATGTGTGTATTGGTTGCTCAAATAAAAATTTCTTATTTTTTAATACTTCATTGAGCACACTAACTTTCTACTAACGAAATTTTCAACTCTAAAGGCTTACTATAATGACATCTGTTCTATATAAAGATTGACCGTATTATGACATTTTGACCTGCTCTAACTGAAAATATAAAATATGAATGGTCTAAAATATGTGTTTTTAATTAATAAATAAAATAACAAAGTATAATAGATACTTTAAGGGTAGAGAGTATGTAGATTATTTTTATATAGTTTTATATGGTATTTTGAAATTTTCATATAAAATTGACATATGCTACTAATAAAACATTTTCAAATTACAATTAATTTTTATTAAAATTTATACAATATATAAATAAAATAATTTATCTATTATGATAAAATTTTGAACTATCATTATATTATAAAAAGTATAGTTGTATATATTAAAAGTTTTTCTGGGTTGGCCCAATTTTTTGGGTTGCACAAAATCACTAATTCTGATTGGTCAATTTGTGCAAATTTATAAGTTGGTTTTATTACTAAATTTTAATACCCAATCCTTAAAAATTTATATTTTACTAAATTTTTAACCAATTTTAATAATTTTCTATTATTGTAATCAGAAAAACCTGCTCTAAAACTTTTCTTGAGTTTTAATTAGTTTACTTAATATAATTTTTCATAAAATTAAATATAATAAAAATTCTATTAAGTTTATATATTATTTTAAAATTGTACCCTCTATCTGTAATATTCGAAAAAATTATTTAATACTTTATAATTGTTAATGTGCTATAGTTAGTTATTATTGTATTTATTAAGAATTTGAAGAGATGCTAAAAAGAGAGCCCTCAAAATGTTTTATCGTAAAGAGTCGCTAAATTCAAAAGAATTGCCAAATGTCATTATTAAAAAAGTGAAAAGTAATAATTACGAAACAATTGTTTAATGAATTACATTATTAGCTACCCAATCAGTAATTTATTAATAAAAATAATATTTGCATTCAACCAATAGTAACTTGAAGGAGAAGTTAGTAAATATACAATATTTTAGATCTTAGATCATATTGATTACTATAGTATCATTTCAAAATTTATCTCATATGCAAAATTATAACTTTCTTGTGATTTCAGGAATTTGTCATTTCCCTAGTATTTCTCAGTAGAATATGTCTAATCAGTTAGCCAAACTAATCACATTGGTCATCTGATAAAAATAATAGATAAAGTTCATATAGGTATGTATATCAGTTAAAATAGTGGGATCTATTTTTTCATGCATTTATTGTTCTTTTTTTTATTTTTTTTATTCTTTTATAAATAAAAAGAATCTCACCAAAAGACAACCAGTATCAAGTTTTAGAGTTAATTGCCTAATTTACTAATTATCCACTTCTAAGGTGTAAATAGTTCTCTTTTAAAAATGACCAACCTTTACTTTGCCACTAACCAAATTAAATATTATCTTCAATATGTTGTCTTTATTTGTTAGATTTTGTGGTTGAATTGGATTAGTTCCAAAGTCTACTCTTTTAGTCAGTCTCTTATAATTTTAGATTATATAATCATCAACTTATCTATGAATATATCTATACTTAGCAAACTATTATTATAGTTGAATTTTTCTAAGTATGTATATATATACATTGTTAAAGTAGTGGCAATCAGGTCTATAGCTACAATACTACTATCTAACTAATCCAATGTCCTTTAATCATACAAGACTACTAAATCTTGAACTGGCAGACAGAAAGAGGTGTGGGAGATTTGGTCTAGCTCTAAAGGTTCCTGGGGTCTTGCTATAGCAAAATTCGAAACTAAAATAAATTGTTCTCTTATTCTTCTTATTTTTAGTATTTAGTTTAATATTAGTATTCAAATCAATCATTAATGCTTTTAATAATATCACATGATTACAGAATTAGGCTGATACAAATTTGACTTATTGGGAAATATTAATTTATAATTCTAATTATGAAAGTTATACTCAATAAAATTGAACTCTATTTGAGTTATTTCTATTTTGAGTTCTCTGTAAGTTAGAAGCAAAAAGGTGAGTCTTATATACTTTTTCACATTTAATATATTTAGTTTAGACTAATGCTATTGAATTACTAGTCTTTTATTATGTTCAAAATTGAAAGTGGCACCTTGTGCTAAAGGCTAGAAATGGATATGCTATAGTGCAAGAACTGGAATGTAAAGTACAAAACTGGATTGTGTGCATTGTTTGGCAAAAAAAGAAAATAAACAAACAATGACAGAAACTGCAATATGCAAAAACTGACATGTGTATTTTGCTCACATAGTCACCAAGTACAAAAACCAGAAATTATACCAAATTGCTGTAGTACCTTTCTACTCTTATTGGAGTTATACCAATTTTATCTAACTGTGACTAAAAATAAAAAGGCTAAGATTATTGTATTAATGTAAATAATGAAAAAAAACTAGAGTAAACAAATAGAAAAAAGACATAAGCCAGTACAATTTACAACATATAGTACAGGAATTTTAAAACCCACTTAACTTTTATATAAAAATAATGTGTAAATTAGTAGCACATCAAATCTCAATAAAATAAAGAATCAAGAATTCTCAACCTTTTTGCATAAAGATAATGCATAAATAATACAATGCATTATTTAGCAACTATTATATATATACTAAATAAATATTGAAATAACTTATTTTAGTTTAGCACTTTTAAAGCAATTGTTAGCATTTGGTACTATGCTAAATTACTTTTCTAAAAAGTTTTGGTTGTATTAACATTTAATTTTAGTAATAAAAAGAAGTAATATACAGCAATAAAAATTAATTTCATTATAATAAATAAAAAAAAGATTGATTAAAATAACATGTAGCACCAAAAAAACTATATAAATTTAACCTATTTATTATCAATATTAATAAAAATGTAATTATTATTAAAAATTGAATCAAGTCATTTTTCAATCAAAAATTATTTGATAACTAAGTAAATTAAAAAATAAATATAACATTAATATTATTACTAACAATAGCAATAGTAATTTATATAGCATAGTGCAATCAATTTTTTTATATAGAGCTATATACTAAATGAAATGTTATATCTTATAAAATCAATTTTTGTATTTAAAATTAAATATAAAATATATTATATTCTACTAAATTTAACTTAAAATACATTAAATTCTAATACAATACTGATTTGAACATTTGAGTATTTTTATTTTATTTTGACCCTATAACCAACATGAACCATTTTTTTCTCTCTATTCTCTAAGCCTAAGATCCTTTGCTCTGCTTTAGAAATAAACTAACCCAATTTAATCCTATTATTGTGTATTACTATAACTAAAAATTTCTTTAACAGAAATTTTTTATAATAACAATAATATTAATTATAATAAACCAGTATAAACAAACTCAAATTTGACCACAAATTATATGTTATTACAATTATTTGAAAGTTCTATATTTAAATTTTATATAGCAAATCACAATATAAATCTGATAATTCAAATATAGCTGTAAAATACTACAATATTCAGTAAGTTGAGTTTATTATAATAAATTAAATTACAAAATTCCAAACTAATTTGCCTATATACTATTTACAACTATAGCTAATAAGTTCTAGATAAAATCATAAAAGCCCCAAATACAAATAACTAAACTTTAACTACATATGAATTTTTATAATACTTCACAATGAAAATCTGATAACTTAATACAAACCAGCCCAATCTTACTATAAACTATATATTATCAAATAATTAGTAATGTTATAAAAAAATTTAGCAGCAAATCATTATAAAAACTATTATAATTCTTAATACAAACCAACTTAGCTATATTATTATGTATTACAAAGAATGATAGCTTATAAATTTGAAAAATAAATAGAACTAACATTAGTGTAAATAATTTTTTTAATATGATTGGTTGATATATCGTACATTTGATCTAAGTCTATACCTATTTAAGCCTATTTTACAAGACTATTATGTAACAAACTATTCCAAATTGATTCATCCTTATTTAATTATCTACAATAAATTCTAGTAAATATATTGAAATAATTAAATTGTAAATCCAGAACTTTGATAAAACTGCACTGATTAATTAACACTATTAATTGTAATTCATAAAATTTATCATCTAAAAACAATATTACTGATTATTAAAACTTAATTAATGCTACAACTGTCTTTGATTTATCTTTTGAATTTGAACTAAAAAAAGCTCCCAGCGCATTAGCAGGCGCATAACTTGTTAAGACTCCTTAACGATCATAATTTCAGTGCATTAATATCGTGATCGTCACAATCGTTAAGATTCTTAGTGATCATAATTTTTGTGCATGATATCATAATTGTCACAATTGTTAAGATCCTTAACGATCATAATTTCATGTACTAACCTGATGATCATTAATTAACGATCATAATTCCGTGCATTAACGTGATGATCGTTAAGATTCTTAATGATTATAAATTCCGTGCATTGACGCGCACAAAAACATTTATTTTGTTTTTTTTTTTTGTTTTTTTTTTTGCACTTATCAATAATAATTTCCGTGCATTGACGCGCACAAATTACATTTGATTTGTAAGCAAATAAATATTGCTTTTTTTTTTTTGTTTACTCTTATCATTTTTATCATCTTATATTTTTTTATAATTTTTTTTTTTCACAACTCATTAATTTTTATATAATTTTTTTTAGTTATTGTCATTGTTTAAACCATCCTTTAGAGTTATTGCCTTGGAAGCTACTCTTTTGGAATCACTATCATTTTTGGTGTATGTTTTTCATCATTTTTGGTGGTATCGCAGCTTTATTTTTTTTTACTATTATTTTTTTCTTTTATTTTTTATCTCTCTGTATATTATGGCATTTTAGCCTCTCCCTTGAGTTACTGCCATTGGAGTTGCCACAATCGGAGTTGTCACTATTGGAGTTATTTCTAGAGTAGTCATTTCGATTTTTTTTTAAACCTTTCATTTTGGTACTATTACTTTGTTTTTTTTTCGATATTATTAGTTGCCGGGTTATTTTTAAAGTCGGTAGTTTTAGTAATTAGAAGTATTTTCTTATTCGCATGTAAATTATTAAATTAAACTATTTGTATTATAAAATTTAATTAATAGAATAATTAAATAATTAAGTTATTTAATAAAATACAAAATTTAGTTAATAAAACTTATAAAATTTAGTTAATAAAATAATAAAATTTAGTTAATAAAATAATGCATATACGATATATGTTATTATGTATATATGTATGGACATATGCTATTATATGTTACTTGCACGTAAATATGCACGAGACAATGCACGAGAAAACACATAAAATTGCACGTAAGTACGTGCAGCGTTGCACGGAATACGCGCCCTTTTACGTGCCATGAACTTGCTTTCCCGTGCATTATCCCGTGTATATTTACGTGCAGGTTTGTGTGGTCACGTATTCAAACTTTTCCGTGTATTTCAGTATTATTCCATGCTGTAATTTCTCATAGGGTATGCTTTTATAAATGCATCATTCGTCGCCATGGTCAAACTCGGATGTTACAAAGGCAAAACCTACGTTTTTGATACTCCTGCACATATTTTTTTGATATACCTAAATGTAGCCCAAAAATTTTATTACTTTTTGAGATACGACGATTTTAAAAAAGTCACGAACCTCTACACTTAAATCATCCAATGGAATTGCAGGTAAGATTACAAAAAAAAAATAAGTTTTTTTATTAATTTTTTTATTATGTCAACCTTATTTGGACTTTAGTGAAGACTGTAGAGAAGAAAAATACAATTCTAACAGTAATAAGATCATCAAAATTAGATAAGTGTATCGGGTAAAAAAACTTTCGCGATTTTTAAAGCTTTTTAAAAAACAAAATCGCGAAAATTTTTTGCTCATCTAGTAATATACTAAGCCAATTTTGATGGGTTTACTACTATTGCTGTATTGGAATGGTAATTTTCTTCTCTACAACTCTTATTAAGAAATTCAAATAATAATAACATAATAAAAAAATTATTTCCGATTAAAAAAGCTTTAAGCCTTTTATTAGAATCTTACCAGCAATTCCATTGGTCGATTTTACTCGCGCGATCACGTGACTTTTCTTTATCTCAATGTATCAAAAAAGTAAGTGCAGGAGTATCAAAAACGTAAGTTTTGCGTTACAAGTATGTACACACGACATATTCTCACTTACTGCACTTTATTGTTAATTATTTTACACATCAAATTAGGGCAACTATTCATTCAGATATAAACATTTCAAAAAATAAACAACTTAGATGCTTTAAATATTTAATATCGTAACATTATTACTATTAATTAAATTTAAATATTTAATATCGTAACATTATTACTATAAATTAAATTTTATTAAACTAAGCTAAATTTGTTCAATTAAACTTTATTGTATATATAGCAATTAAAATGAAAAACAGTAAAATTTAACAGTAATATTTATTAATTAGTTACGTTACATATGTAGTACATGCGTAATAAATAAATGGCCTAATTTGTAATACTATTAGATTAGTTACGTTACATACGTACATACGTACATACGTAATACAAGCTCGATTTTCATGTAACGAATCACATATATCTGATGTAAAAAGATGGCTAGTTCAGGACTGTATTCAAAACCTACGTACGTACTTCATTGATGTAGATCTCTCTTTTTCTAATTTTTTTTTCTGGATCCTTCTAATTCTTAATTTTTTTTTTTTCTGGATCCTTCTAATCCTTAATTTTTTTTCTGGATCCAATCGGAGAAAGTCCATGAAGCTCCGTATTCAATTTTCTTTTTAATTTAAATTACATCGTGATAAAGTAATAAAGTAGTTGATAATGTATGATAACAAAAAGGAGTGTGTTTCAAAATTTTAAAAAGTTTTTAAGCATATTAGAGGAAATGACTCATATCAATACGCCAATTTCGTGACATTTATCGTTCAAATAATCAAACGTTTCGGTAAACCTATTTTGTGAGCTTTAAATAGCTTCAATTACTTTGGAATTCAAAATTCTTTGTGATCAAGACTTATAATTCTTTATTAAAGGCGTTAGAGAATTATAATTTCGCCATATTTACATATAGAATAATTATGGAAAGCATTGTAATAGAATTCATAAATAGTTCATTTATAAGTGCGTATGTATATGTATACTGTGTATTGCATATGAGTGCCGGCGGGAAACCCTCGAGATTTCCTTGCCGGCACCACTCATATGATCATTTAGGCTACTTTATTATTTATTAAATTTCCATGCGAACACCCTTGCATATTAGTGTAACGTCCTTGCACATATGTGTTCATTACATGACCAACAGGTTTAAATTTTTTTTATTTCTTACCATATCAAATTGATTTTCCAGACCTCAAGATTTCAAGGATTTATCTTTATTCTTCCAACAATGAAGATCCCTAAAATCGTATAAGTTCGGAGACTCTAAATGGGGGATCATTTATAAGATGACGATCATTATATTTATATAGTACATTGGCATACGACAATTATACATAACTTAGACTGTAATTTAATGACGGGCCCTAAAACCTAGTAAATAAAAAATGCAAGATTCCTTTTGTGCGCCTTTAAAATGTATTTAAATAAACACAATAAAACTTTAAGTCCTTCGAGAATTCATAATGTTTGATGCTATTTATAAATACGCAATTAGAAATATATATTTAGTTGGTCATTCAGCATTGCAGTTTGTATAGCTTAATCGCTAGAATTCTATCTACAATAATTCAGTTTCATATACGCAATAATTTATACAATGAAATCGGAGCCTGAAATATTTATTATGCGAACTGTACTGGAACTATTAATTATGAATTTAATTGGTTGGAGTCACCGACATTGCATAATGCATTCATGTTGCTTAGTCATCTAAGGTCCTCTCTATACTTCGGTCAATAACTTATAAATTGATGGCCACGCAAAGTTAAATTTTCGTTTTGCATTACCCGCCGACCTATTTTTTCAATTTTTCCTATTATTATTATTATTTTTTTTAAAGACACAATTGTCCAATTATTCTATTTTTACTATTTGATTTTTTCCATAAATTACTCCGGTATCACCCGATGCAGACCGTAGTTTTCCGAAATTGTCCGATAGAGTCGATATGAAAATCTGACTGCCAACCCCAATTTTCTGATCCCATGTTATGCAAAACGTAAAATTAACTTTTTGTGTGGCCTTAGATGCAACCAGATTAATAAAAAAAAGCCTGATCAACCGACCGGAATTTTGAAACCCATGTAATGCAAAACGAAAAATTAACTTTGTGTGGCCTTATATCTTAATTTCGAAGAATTGAAATTTAATATACTACAAAACTACAATAAATAAGAATGACAACAATCGTTAACTGTGAACTGGAATTCCAATTCGCAGTTGCAAATATTAATGCGTAAGTTAAAAGAACGTAAATGCTGGAGTATAGTGCAAGCTTTGGTTTAAATTTCACGTTGGAAAATTTTATTTAAAACCATAAATTATAGTTGGCATAGCGAAATCTTGAGTTATTTACGATTTTTCTCATTTTTCTGTTTTACGTTTTATCACGTGATTTTTTTGGATTCACATCAAAATCTCATATCACGTGATATTAACAAAAAACTTCCAGGTTCGTTTAAATTAGGGTTAGAGAGTTCCTATAGGGCTTGGTGTTATCAAGATATACAATAAAAATTCTCAAGGAATTTTTTGTTAGAGCGCGAAAGGTGATTTCTTTAGAAAATTTTGAGAAATAAAGATTTTTGAAAAGCGAACGTTTTCCAGTTGTGTTACGTTACATTATGGCGAGGGTTGCTATTGGATAAACACTGTCTATCATCACGTGATAGTGAAATTTTGACGGCGTAGTTGCTAATCAGTGATAATCGACATCAGATCTCAAGACACAAAGATAAATTAACAATAAACCAATAATAGTCAATCATGTTTTTAGAAAAGAAAGATACATAATAGAATAAATAATGAAATTTTCAATGAGTGGGCACAAATATTGTGCACAATATGTTGTCATTACCAATCAGTTGTGACAAGCGAGCCAGGCACTATAATTGGCTTTCCTATTTACAAATAGATTTCACAACATTGATCAATATTAATAGAATTAAAAAGATTATGGACATAGAATTCCGGAGACTGTACCTATTGAGAAAAACCAATGCATAGCGCTTGTACAGTATCCCATGAAAAAGTATCCCGCTTTTATTGTACGAGGATGCTATTCACAATGATTTTTGAAACTACCCTCAATATTTATGTTGTTTAGTATATCTTTATCTCATACAGTACCACAAGATACTATAGAATTTAACTTAAAAAGACCTAAATGCATATGCAGCACTGTGGGGCATTCGTGTACTGTTAAATTGTTAAGTTGTCCGGATATGAATGGCATTATAAATCTAGGGCTCCATATTACAATAATTTATGTCAAATACAATTATAATCTATGCAGTAGACTAAATACTAGCTAAATCAAAAACCTTATTATGGGGGCTTTGAGACCTGGGAAGTCAGGAGATGTCTTGATATGATGATCTGCACTCAATCACACCTTTTTAAATAGCTATATTTTGGCGCTTTCTTTCCAATTCTGATTAAGCAATAGTGGCATTTATGTCGGAAGATACATTGATGTTATTATTTGACGAATCTATACTATGCATTTAATACAGGCGGCTGACTTCTAATGATCAGACAATGAAAAATTGGCACAATGTATATAATAAGGTATCCAATCGTTTTGCACATTATTTGTTCTCTACAAGTTATACAGTTTCTCCGAGTAGTAATATATTTTTATATAAAAGAAACTTTTTTCATCTCAATACCACAATTCAATTCAAAAGTAGACTCTTCAAGAATTTTTAAATTCCTAAAGATATTAACTGTAATTATGGCGCTCGAAGAATATCAAGTTCTAGCCAGTTCCACTTATGAAGATATTACTCTCCAATTTGTTAAAGACAGCTTAGAATCTTATCACGTTAAATTCATGCACACGCTTGAAATCTTTAATATTCCAGACCTTAATGAAATTTTAAACCTTCGAGATGATTCAACAGTTGCACCAAATTGTTTTATTCTTTTTAGAAGACAAATACAATTATGCGTCTCAAATATTGGTTTACGTATCGGACGAGGTGCCTTATCAAAGCATATAAGCAAGATCTGGAAAGAATTAGGAAATAACGACCCGAATTTAGTGGATTCATTTAAAGATGTTGCGAAGAATTTAGCAAGTATTTTAAATGGCAGTAAATTACGAATTAAAATATTCGATAACCCTCACATAGAATAAATTCTAGATTATCACAAACCAGTTTCATTAGTTATATTAATTATTTAATTTGTCAACAGTTTTTTTTTTTATATAATTCACAATTTTATCAGTCATTATAAAATATATTATAGCTTTTAAATGTTGAAACTATTGGAAGCATATACGATATAAATTATAGAGCTTTTACTTGTTTACTATATTTGTATGTAATTGCAACAAAAATAAAGCTTGTATTAAACTAATGAATGTTGTCCCATGGTTCATTATATACCTATTAGGCAAAGGCTCTTAGCAAAACCCTTTCTTATCAATTATATATTCAAAATGCAATAAAAAAAAAAAGAGATAATTTATCTTTATAAAGAAATCTCATTTCTTATTTAACTCGTGTGAATTAAATTCCGTATGTTTCGAAATTAGCCTTTCCTTATTATTTGATCATGTAATATAAACCCATTGTATTGGTAATTTAAATATTGTCACCAGCTTGCATATACAAAAGATTACGCCCTCAAAATGAATTCGGATACAAAATTAAGAGCAACCAAGATACTCATTAAAAAAGGGTGTGCATTAAGATTGGACTGTTGAGAAATTTCACCATGTTATAATTAGATTACTAGGATTATCTGAGTAGGGCGCTTGGCTCACCGAAAAGATTTGGCGTGTCAGCGCATCGTGTCTTTTGTCAAAATTTCTAAATTGGTTGCGGAGTTTGCGGAGTTTGCGGACCGCAAAAATTTCAAATTTCTGCAACTGACATATGGTGACCCCACAGCAAAAAGAGGCATTGGGTAAAAAATTTTGATTTTGTAATTTTATAAAAATTATATGCACTTTACTCTAATTCTTCAAGAAATTGCATTTTTCTTAAAAAATTTTTTTAGACCCAATGCATCTTTTTGCTGCAGGGGTTCCCCACACATACGACTTTGCAAATTTGATTAAATCTTTATGTTCGCAACTAATTGTTTATAATCCATTAATAGATTTTTTTTATTTAGTTGCAGGCCTACAACTATTTTAAAATCGAATTTCAGCAATTACTGTACCCAGTAGTATGTCCATGGCTAGTATGCCTCACCCTAATCCGGATAAAATATTATCCATTATCGGTGCTTTTCATTTCACTGAAAATCATTTCACCAAAGTTCACATAATCGACATCAAAATATTAAATAATACAAACGGGAATAAATAGAATATATTATGTACAAACTAATGAAAAGTGGTTAGCTCATGCAACCTTTACTTGCTTTATTTGTTCTATCCTGGAGACTTATTAACATTTTTATAAATATACAGTATATAAATATATCATGTTGGCTGATTTTTTCTTGACACAAATTAGAAAAAATATTAAATTTTACTGTAAAGCGAATTTTATAGAATGACCTTTTAACTATGTATTTATAATTAATTATATTTAACTATAGACCAAAGGTAAGTTAAAAAGGCCATTTCTTAAAAATTTGCTTCCGAGTGATTGTTACTAGCCCATCTCAAAGCACCCGAGTATTTCAGCGTAGGCTAAAGTACTTATTTATATAGATAAATATGGCTGTTTCTTTGAATTCTAATTGTCAATTTATTAAAAAATCTCTTTTATTAATTGTAACAAGTGCCTCGTTCGTTACCTTTTCAACAGAAAAAAATTTCGTGTAACAATTTAAACAAAGATCTAAAAATAGAATTTAACTTAGTCATAATGTTTTTTTTTTATTTTTTGAACTAAATCACACTGAAAATGAGCCTCATACTAGTAATGAATATTTTAAATGTACACAACGTGGTAGGAAATAGTTTTTAACAGGCTTACAGTCAACACAGGGCACTCTACTTATATTTTAACTTAAAATTTATAAGACTTAATGAGCGATTAATTTGTTAATACCAATCATATTTGCCGAAAATTATTCAAGCACGCCCGCCTACTTTCAACCTTTTCCCATCTGGGAATTTATGATTCACTCTACATGTTATAGAATTTACTAAATTTAAATGTGTCACATAAACATTTTATTATACATCGACACACCAACCCTATTTTGTCAGAATTTACATTGATAACATTTAACATTTACTAAGAGCCTATTTAAACCAAATAGCTAGTTTTTAGGTTATAATACTATATTAAAATAGAAACACAATCACGTGACCCACCGACTGATACCATGAGTTTGCATAATAAACTTGAATAAATAAAATTAATTAGAAATTTTTGGCAATATGTTTTAAGTTGATTTTTAGGTGGTAGTCACAGCCCTGCATTGAAATTTATAATTTAAAGTATTTCATCTAACAACGTTTGAACAGAATGAAATATATAATTGTACAAGTTTCTAGTACATATTTCAAAAATAACTTAAATAATGTAAGTAAATGTTATGCTGTGTAACAATGTACAAAAATTATAAAGTAGACGAATACAAAATTGAAACCTATAGTGCTTCTTTTAAAGTTATGATAAGATCCAAAATTTTGACTACTTATATGGGCACTGATTTTTGGCTGTTCCAATGTCCAGACTTCCATCCTTTATCTACAATAATCTGCATCAATTATTATTAATCGCCACTACGTACCTAGTGACTATTTATTACAGTCGTACTCCTCTATAATCACCTCCTATGCAATCACAAATTCTGTATAATCACATTAATTTTGAAAAATTCATTAATAAACTTAGAAAAAATACTTCTATATAATCACATTATAATAAAATATTTATTTTATAATGCATATTTTTTGCGTAAAATAAATTGAGTGATTATAGAGAGGTCGACTGTATTATATGTGTGATTAGACGCGTTATCAATAGAGATCAGAAGCCAAAAATTTTTCAGGGTGTGAATTGATTTATTAATGCATAATTTGGTAACTATAACTTAAATTTGGTGACCATAGACTTAGATTTGGTGACAATTTTTAGTTTAATTTCATAAATTTGCCGTGATTGTTATATTAAATCGTATTTCTTTTATGATAAGATTAATAAGTTTAGTCACCTAGAAACATTAACCCATTAAAGTTTATCATATCATTAGTACATTTGTAAATCATACAGTACAATTTATATGCTCCATTCACGGTAAAATGGTGCTTTTATGTGGTTCGGCTTACCTAAACAATTATTCTACCAATAGATCATTTAGCTGATATCACGCCAAGGACAATTTACTCAAACCATATACCTGCAACTAATCAAATACTAAACTTAGCCTTATTGATTTCGGCTATATGAGCTGTCTATGAAGTAAGCCGCATCGTTTATGTTTACATTTATATGCAATCGGTAATGATTTTATTTTATATCAGTAAAATGAATATTAAAAAATGCTTGTGAAACGTTAAATGGTACATGAACAAACTAGTGTCGTCGTAATTCTATGCAAATGACCTTTGAACCCCTAGACATTATCTTTTCATTTCGAACTTCGTAAGTTACAAGTTTTTTGACATTTTTACCCAACAGTTGGATTCTTTTTTTTAAATTGAATTAAAGATTAAGCTAACATAACAAAATTCTTTTTTAATAATATTTATGAGATATCAAGAAAAGGTTATCGACTGTGACGACAAATCCAGCATAAAAAAAAAAGTTTCAAATGCTTAATATTTTATATTATATAGCTGATTTTGACTATGAAACTACATCCGAGCAACATGTATATGGATTTTAGCTAGGAAAATGACCAACTGAGGTCATGTAGATTAATGAACAAAAATTAAATTTGCCAGCTATTCAATGATCCTATTCGAGTGACCTTTTTTTTTTTTATTCTGTAAAGATTAGTGAACTCCACGAAATAAAAAGAAAGTTCATTTAAATTAGACTATTAAATCACTGGCAAATTTTAATTTATTCATAAAATCCACATAACCTCGTAGGGTAATTTTCCTAGCAAAGATTCCATATACTGTAGCTATTGTTTGATGAGACAAATCTGTACTATTCAATTTGAATAGTACTTACTCCTTATCGGAGATTTGAAGAAATTATTTATAATGGCGCAGTAATATTATCGAGATATAAATCTTTAACGGCAAAAATTATTTATAGTAATAGAAAAATAATTCAAATTTTATTCAAATGAAAATATGAACATCGCCAAAGAAAGACAAGACTTAGACCTTGAAGTTATTACCATCAGATTCAGCTCTCAAAACTCGACAAGATAGTTCATAATCGCAAATGCACCGTCATTTCTTCGGTTTACATTTCTTTTTACGATAGTGCATCGTTAAAAATATTAAATAGCTGAAACGTTAAGAAAATCTATTCAATCACATATTATTGTCACTACCAGATTTTTAAGGATTCAAAAAGGCAAAATATAAACTAAAAAGACCGGTGTCGTGTTTTCGATTTGCAGCACTCATATATATAAGGCAATAGGTTGCGACGATGGAGTTTAAGCTAAGAAACAGGGCTTTACAAAGTTCTGAAGTTTGGATTAATGGATAAAGGTCTTTTTAGCATTGCTTTTTTCACTATTAACAAGAATCGAAAATAGTTTACTTTAAGACTCATCTTTTTATACATTTGGTTTAACTGCCATCTATTCCGACGACCGGTATTTACTACTTTGTTATATGCTAATGTGAACATTAAGAAACGTAGAAGCAGGTTACTTTCGGCATTATCAAAACGGAAAAATGGTTTGTTAGTATAATATTTAAAGTTTTTTCTATCAGCCTAAAAAATTAATTGTTTATTTCAGCTTACTTAAATATAAATGCCAATTTTAATTGGTTTAATTTTTTAAGATGATTTATTCGGTATCCCATAATATTTTCGGAAGGCAATCTTAGTTCATAACTAAATCCGGATGATCTACAAAAAATGAGTATCGATATAAAGTTTTATGCTCAATTTAATTGCTGTTCTATATAAGGCTAATTATAAAATGAATTTATTTTCACACTAAATATAGAAATATAAAATTTGTTTTTTTCCAACTGGTCACAATTTTAGTTGTGCCAATCATATCATCCCTGATCACGAAAAAGGTGTGGATGCATTTCGGACAGCTCTAACTATTATAACTGTTAATTTTCAATTTTCCTCTATTGCTCTCAGAATAATGATGCCTGACGAAACTATTTGGCACTGACGAAATGATTTCGTCAAAGTTTCGTCTGACGAAACTTGACGATGTGACGTAGCTACTGATGATTGACGAAACTACTGACGATTGACGAAACTCTTGACGAAAATTAATTTGGCCAATAAAATATAAAAATGTAGTTGTCCATCTTACAACAAGTTCTTCTATAACACCTCTGGATATTCTGAATCTTAAATTTTTCAAAATTTTTGTTATTTCTCATAAAGTTTCGTCGATCCCTTCTTCGTTCAAATATCCAGGTGAGTAATGTAAATCATCGGGACATCAAAAAAAAAAAAATAGATATGATGAACAAAAAAATCAAGTTCGCATGGACCAAATTGACTAGTTTTCAGTGACTTCGAAGGATAAAATCACCTTTTCCAACTTTTCTTTCATTTTGTCATATATAATTATGAGTTTCGTCATTAGTCATTCGTCAATTCGAAGTTGCCTGACTAAATGGTTTCGTCATTTGTCAGGCATCATAATCTCAGAATCGACTTCGCCTCTTCAACTTTCATCCTTGGCTTGTTAATTAACTCTGAGCATTAACACATATGGTATAAACATTTAGGGAGCAGCTAAAAATAAGTGACAACAATTTAAATCGATAGATAACGACGTAAATTCTTCTCTTTAAATTATTAAATAATAAGAAAAATCAGGCATTTAAATGTTTAAAGAACAACCACATAAATCCCGGCTTTTTGTATGCTTTCATTATAACTGCCTATTTCATTGTCTAATAGGATTTTGATCATACGATTCTTATTTTTTTGGTTTACTACATCTAACTGTGGATACAATAATGTACCCGCCAAAATAATGATTGTTTTAACTAAAATGATTCAGTTAGTTGTATGAAAGTCTTTTGTATTTCCTGAAATCACTCAACCTGTAAGACACCTTCTTTGCCGTTAAAATTCACATATTAATTAATCTTAGTTCAATATTTATATTTCAAATATAACATTTGTTTAAGATCTTTATAATTTTTTATTATGAATGTTATTTTATGAAATACTGTAATTTGTCGAATAGAACTCAAAATTAATAAATAATTTTGTTTTGAACAAAAATAACCAAGTGTTCTTAAAATTATACATAAGACAATAAAAAATTTTTATGGACTAAATGAAATAATCTTTCTCCATAAGGTCTCTCCAAATTGATTCTTTGCTTAAAATAACATAGATATTTTGCAAGAGGATGAGATAAAAATTCAACAACAAAAAAAAGGTAGTTATTCTATTAGCTAAACAAATGTAAAGATTTTCAAAAACCAATACTAGTTAAATTGGTGTTTATTTTATGTCTAAAATTTTAAAATATAGAGAGAGAGTTATATTAAACAAAGAATCAAATTGGTGTGGTCTAAGCAATAGCCAATAATTTAATTAATATTTTTGTTCAAATAACAATTTTTAATGTTTTGATACAGTTGAACATCCCAAAACTGAACCTGTCAAAACTGATAACCTATCAAATCTGATAAAAAATTAATCTACCAAGTTTGTTTCTGCTATATGAATCTAATAGTTTATAATGATTTCAAATCTGATAGCCTCTCAATACTGATACAAAACTTGTCCATCATGCATACCAGTTTGGGGAGGTTCAACTGTAGTTGTATTTTAATAATTCTTGAAGAATTTTAATATGAAAAATTACAATATCTGTGTATAATAAGAGATTTACAAGGTATATTAACAAATTTGCATTACTAAATGGATGTTTTTAAAAATTTTAAAATATAAAGCAGTTTGACAAATAAGAATTTCAATTTCCTTTTTTTTTTTTTGTTTGATCAATTTTAATTTTAAATCCATTTAATAAGTGGAAATGATTCAACCTTGAAATACAAAAGTTATATATAATGTATAGACCATGATTCAAACTATACATTATGTAAATAAGTGGTATAAAAAATATACATACCATATAGTTTAGACTACAAAAGGTACTTCAGTACATTTATTATATATAATGCATACTGAAGTTTATTATACTCATTTAATGGGCTATACTTCTGTATAAAAATTTGTCACTCAAGACTTTATTGGTTTCCATTTTCTCATATATATATAATTTTGGCCAGAGAGCATAATGCTGGATGCATTAAAATCAGAAATTGTAAGGATCTGAAAAATTCTGAAGAGAAAATGAACAAACATAATAGATGAGCAAGGTCAAGCCGATAATTTTCAATTAAAAAATTTTTATTAAAATTTACTATATCGTTCCATTTTTTCACCTTTTGAGAATGGAATTAATGTAAACCACTAAATTAAATTGGTCTCGCTTATTGTAAAAAATTTTGATCAATTACTTGCTATTCGATGACTACATTATTGGTCAGAAAATTGCAATATGTATGTATAGTTAAGGAAATTTAGTTGTATTGGAATTATCGCTACATGTATATGTATCTATAAATTTTTTGATACACATACTAAATGACTATTATCAACGGGCAAGGTAGTTTCTATGGCTTAGAGTTAAAGTCAAGCATTATCGTTATTACATAACCATCAATTCCTAAAATAACAATGAGCTGAGATAGATTAACATTGTAGGGGCCAATAATTTATGATCTTATCTTGGTTTAATAAATTCATACAGGTTAACGCAAAACTTCTCATCGTATACCGACAGATATGCTAGTTATTAAAACGTTTCCGTAAGCTTTAATCATAGTAACACATATAATTTTTGATTTACTTAGTTGCAGACCTTCTCAACGGAACATCAATTCACAGAATTAGCGCCACCATGTACGCACATACTTATGAAATTCAGTACTGTAGTATAAGAAAAGAAAAATTGAATGCAGCTAACTCACGTGAGACGAATCAGTACCGTTTTTACTGCTACTGTATTGTCAAAAAAAAAAAAGGCAATAATTTACAAATATTTACTTTAAAAAAATGCAAAAAATATATCTTTTTTCCTATAAATGTAACATGAAATCGATAAAAAAAAATGTTGAGAACAGCACTAGAACTGTTACGTAACTCTCAAGTACAAGTACGTACGTACTATATAAAAATGTTGGAATAATCAATTTCCTTTTTGGATAAAATTGGCAATGCGACAAATTGAAATTTAAGATCAACTCAAACAAATTTAGAAATATAAAATGTTAATGTCGTTAATAAACAATATTCCCTTTATTGATTGGTACGATAAGTATATGTCTTAACATTTTGGACAAGGTGTTAGGGATGGACACAAATGCTGAGTTTTTAGTATAGATTTTATGAATCGTGAACTCACGTAATATTGACCAGCTTGTAAATGCCAATTATGGGGGGTGGCTAAAGCCAGGTGCGTTTATATGTTTTTGATTATTTAATTAAAATTATGGTAAGGGTTAGTTAGGGGTTAGGGTTAGGGCTTGACTTATAAGTAAAATTGTCTTCCCGACATTTTTTATTAATGCTCCTATACAGGTTTAGACACTCGTTTTTGTATTTTCGGCGTTTTTCACTTTTTTTCTTTGTTTTTGTCTCGTCGGGCTGATCCGTAAAGATCAAATTTTACGATTTGATTGGCTTTATATCACGTGAACGCACCTGGCTTTAGACGACCCCCAATTATGCGCAATTTATGCACAAGCTACACGTAAATTTAAAACTTGACTGTTTACCCATTCCGTGCGAAGCACAGGTCTCTGTTAGTAGATAAAAAAAAGAACCGATCTTTGGCTTTTGTAGAGTCCGTTCTTAGCAAATGTATAAATAAAAACATAATATTAATTGATCAAATACTGATGACCGTTTATAATAAATCAAACTAGAAAAAAAAAACAAGAAATTATGTAAATTGGGTATCATATTAATCATGTAAAATTTTAGTAAAATTCACATTAGTAATAATAAAATACGTATAACAAAATTTCGAGTCATATAACCGTATACTTTATTGCGCTCCATTCCTAGAATTTTTCTTTATAAAAAATAATTAGAACCAATTACATTGATGATGTAATAATTTCTTCTTACTGACAAATAAGCAAATATGAATACCGTCAAGGGAAAACTTGACATCGGATTTCAATTATCTTTTGTATTGGACACAATCATTGGTAAATCAAATAGATTAAATCCAGTAAAAATAGAAAGCCGACGACAGCTTTTCCCTTGACGACACTCATATTTAAAACATTACCTGACATATGTGATCGTACTGGTCCTGTGCGGTATTGCATGTCGCGCAACTATCCTAATTAATATGAGTTGAATGCTTATAAGAAAGAATATATAGACATTAGTTAGAATTTTCACGATGATTTAAATAAATAAAGTAATCACGATAATCTTCGATTCAATAATAGATTCATCTGATATTAATAAGTAAAATATGTGTATGCTTATCTGAGATTATCGACGTGGGGAATAATGTGTATCCAATTTGGGACAGCAGATCTAAGAGAGATCTATGGATATTCACGATGACCAACCTATTATGTAAATGCTACATGGCGCGGTTAATCTCCTATATAACTTATCCAAAATAAATGCTAATAATAATAATAAATTCTTAATTCTATCTAATAAAGAAAAAGATAAACATTTAATCTTCTCCTTCAATAATTTGGTGAAATAAAGACCATAGCCATTATTTAATAATGCTCAAATTAAGTTTAAATTTAGATCAAAGTCGAAACTACAATTATTTTGTGACAATACGATAATAATTATTTTACTAATCAGACTATTATTTATGCACATGATCTGATATGCTTCCCCATAGCATTATAAATGCATACATATACACGCTTTCGCGCTCATCGTCGTGGTCAAATTCGGAGGTTACAAAGCATGTACTCATGTGAATATCTCAAGATTTATATGACAAATCCCTCGATAGATTATGAGATTTCTGTATTAATTTTTATACAAGCATATCTGTTAAGATTTTCAAAACATTAATTGACATTTCTCACCTATTGTAATTTATTGGTAATTATTCATGTCGCCCAAACTTTTATATTCATTCCAGTAAAATTTTATTCATCAAATTAAGGCAACTATCCAGTCAGATATGAAAAATTCAATAAGACAAACAACTTAGATGCTTAAGATATCTAAAATTGTAACATTATTATTATTAATAAATAAATTTTATTAAATAAGGTAATTCAGTTAAATTTATTTATATATAGTAAATTAAAACGAAAAACTATAAAATTTATACAGAATAAATAAAATGACCTAATTTATAATACTGTTAGATTAGTTACGTAGTACGTACATGTGTACGTAATACATGCAAAAAATATTCTCGAATGCCAAATTAAATATTATTTGGGAGTAGTTCAATAAAAAGGGAAAAATCTTTGTAAATCTGGTCAATCTGACCAGATTATAACAAGATTTTCCCTTATCTATTGAACAACGCCTATGATCTCACATGCAACAATCACATGTACATACCTGGTGTAAAAACAATTAAAGTTCAAAACTTACGTACAGTACGTACGAACGTATCTATGTAAATCTTTCTCTTTTTCTATTATTATTATCATTTCTGGATCCTTCTAATATTTAATTTTTTTTTTCTTTTTTTTTTTTTTTTTACTATCGGAGAAATTCATGATGCTCCGTATTCATTTTCTTTTACTCTTAGAATTACATCATGATAAAGCAATAAAGTATTTGATACCGTATGATAACAAAGGAGTGAGTTTCAAGTTTCAAAAAGTTTCACTGTATAATAGAGGAAATGACTCATACTAATACGCCGCTTATCGTTCAAATAATCAAACGTTTCGGTAAAATATTCAGTGAGCTAATTACTTTTAGAATCCATAATTCTTTGTGATTAAGACTTAAAATTCTATTTTGAAGTGTTATAACATTGAAATTTCGCCATATTACAGATAGAATATTTACGGAAAGCATTGTAATAGAAATGTTTTCTATTACAATATTTAAATAAATTCATAAATAGCGTTTATTTGTAAGTGCATATATACTGTACTGTATATATGAATGCCGGCAAGGGAAGCCTCTTGCCGGCACTCATATGATTATTTATACACCATACTGTACGTACGTACATTATTATTTAATTTATTAAATTTCCTTGCCGACAGCCTTTGCTTATTAATATAATATTTGCTTTCATTATAGCATTACATAACCAACAAGTCAAAATTTTTTTATTTCTTGCCATATCGAATGGAGTTTCCCGACTTACAAGATTTCAAGGATTTATCATTATTTTTCAACCAATAAAAATCCCTAAAATCGTATAAATTCGGACATTCTAAATAGCGATTCATTACATATAAGATGACGACCATTGCATACTTATGTAAGCATATTTGTATACGACAATTACTACACACACTGTCACTTAATGACGGGCCCTAAAATAAAAAAGCACGTTTCCTCCTCTATATACCTTTACAATGTATTTCTGAAATTTAATAAGTATAATAAAACTTTAAATTCTTCGAAAATTCATATTGTTGTGATGCTATTTATAAATACGTACAGTGGTTAGAAATATATATAGATATTTAATTAGAAATGTATAGATACTTAATTAGAAATATATATAGATACTTAATTAGAAATAGTATAGATACTTAATTAGAAATATATATAGATTCTCGATTAGAACATATATATGATTAGCTGTATTGATAAATAAGTTCCATTTTTGTTGGCCATTCAGCTTTGCAGTTTGTATAGTCTAATCACTTTGAATATTATCTATAATAATTCGGGTTCATACAATGCGGGACAGCAGGAGACATCCAACTCGTTATTAGTAAAAACTTTAAATTGTTATTTCTCTTTCAAAAAAATCAAATCAAAGAACCCTCTGACAAATTGATATATTTTAACTAAACTAAAGTTTATAATAGTTTAAAAAATTGGCGCTTAGTATAAAAAAATGAAAAAATATATAGATTTATTTAACCAATCAAAATCAATTGCATCAAAATTATCCAATCAAAAATGATTACATAAGCACCCAAAATTGGCACCTTATAATATAGATTGGATGTCTCTTGCTGTCCCGTACTGTATAAGCAATAATCAATACAATGAAATCGAAGCCTGAAACATTTATTATGCTAACTGCACTGGAACCATCAATTACGAATTTCACTGACATTGCATAATGGTATTCAGATTGCTTAATCATAGAAGGCTCGATATACTTCGGTCAATAAATTATAAATTGAAAACATTTAGCTTTAAGCTTAAATATTAATTTCAAAGAATTAAAATTTAAATATATTACAAAACTACAATAGATAAAAATAATAACCAATTATATAATTGTGAACTGATAATACATAAATTAAAAGAGCGTAAAAGTTAGAGTATGGTGCAGGCTTTTATTTATTTGATAATTGGGACTTAAAACATGTATCTAGCTAAAATTTCACGCTGGAAAATTTTATTTAAACCCCTCAATTATAGTTGGCATAGTGAAATCTTGAGTTATTGAAGATTTTTTCTCATTTATGACTAACCAGTGATGATCGACATCAAGACAAATTAACAATTAACCAATTATGGTTAATCATGTGTTTTAGAAAAGAAAAGATGCATAATAGAATAGATAATGAATGTTTCGATGAGTGGGCACAGCTACTATGTACAATATGTTGTCTTTACAATCAATTGTGACGATTGAACTAAACATAATATTTGGCTTCGCTATTTACAAATAGATTTCACAACATCAATCAATATTTATTGACCTTAAAAGCTTATGAACGTTGAATTTCATAGAGATTGTACCTATTGAGAAAACCTAGCGTATAGCGCTTGTACAGTATACCTTAAAAAGTTTCCCTTTTTAGATATTGTACAAGGGTTCTATTCACTATAATTTTGGAAAATTACCCTCATATTCACGCTGCTTAGTATATCTTTTTCTCATACCGTACATCAGGATACTATATAATTTAATTTAGTATTTTTTTGTTGGTGAAGAGCATGAAGTTAAATGAATTTGTTTGTAAAAGGCCCAAATGCATATGCAGCGCTGCGGGCATTTGTGTATTATTAAATTGCAAAGTTGTCTGGATAAGACATTAAAAATTTCGGGCACCAAATACAATAACCATCTATGTGGGGACTAAAGGCTAGTTAAAATCAAAAACCTTATTAGTGATGGCCTTGAAACTGATATGATGATCTGCATTCACTCACACCTTTTTCAAGTTGCCATAATTTTGTGCTTCTTCCAATACTGATTAAAAAATAGTGACCTATGATACATTGATGTTATTATTTGACGAATCTATTTTATACATCTAATCGAGATGGCTGATTTATAATGATTTGACAATGAAAAATTGGAACAATATATATATAATAAGGTATCCAATCGCTTTGCGCTTTAATTATGTTCTACAAAGCCTCCTAGTATGTATTATAATTTTTATATAAAAGAACCTGTTCTCATCTTGATACCACAATTCAATTCTCAAAAGTTAGACTCTTCAAAAATTCCTTTAATTCATCAAGATATTAACTGCAATTATGGCTTTCGAGGAATATTCTGGTTTGCAAGTTCTAGCAAGTTCCACTTATGATGATATTACTCTCCAACTTGTTAAAGACAACTTTGAATCCTATTACGTTAAATCCATGCACACGCTTGAAATCTTCAATGTCCCAGATGTGAATGAAATTTTAAACCTTCGAAATGGTTCAACAGTCGCGCCAAATTGTTTTATTCTTTTTAGAAGACAAATGCAATCATGTGTCTCAAATATTGGCCTACGTATCGGACGAGGTGCCTTATCAAAGCATATAAGTCGTATCTGGAAAGAATTAGGAAAAACCGATCCGAATTTAGTGTATTCGTTTAAAGATGTTGCAAATAATGTAGCAAGGAATTTCAATAACAAAAAATTACGATTTAAAATGGTCGAAAGTCCTTACACAGAATAAATTCTAGATTATCACACAAACCAGTTTTATTTATTATATCAATTATTTAATTTGTCAATATTTTTTTATATATATCTTTTTAATCACAAATCGAACAATTCGGTAGTTATTACAAAATATATTATAGCTTTTAAATGTGAACTTATAGTAAGCATACACGATATAAATTTATAGAAAGTTTTTACTTGTTTACTATATTCGTATGTAATTGCAACAAAAATAAATCTTGTATTCAAACTAATGAATGCTGTCCCATGATTCATTTATACACCTATTAGGCAAAGGCTCTGAGAAAAGTCCTTTCTTATCTATTATATATTCAAAAATGCAATAAAAAAAAAAAGATAATTTATATAATTTCTCTTATATAAAGAAGCCACATTTCTTATTTAACTCGTGTGAAAATTAAATTCCGTATGTTTCGAAATTAGCCTTTCCTAATTATGTGCTATCCATAGATCATGTAATATAAATCCATTGTATTGGTAGTTTGAAATAATGTCACCAGTTTGCATGTACAAAAGTTTACACCCTCAAAATAATTTCAGTTACAATATTAAGAGTAACCAAAGCACTTATTAAAAAAGGGGGAGTATTAAAGATTGGACCTGCTGAAGAAATTTTCATCAGGTTATAATTAGACTACCAGGTTTATCTGAGTTAGGGCGTTTGGCCACCGAAAAGATTTGGCGTATCATGCATCATTGGGGTGGTCAATATCCTATACTAATCAAATTTATGTATAGTTTAATACAATATAAAAGTTTATTATTTAAAATTTTTATATAGGTCTTGATTTTTATTTATGTACTATAATCTTCGCGGATTTCGAATAGAACACAGTCTTAATGACTCGATGGTTTAGGAAAACTTTATTATGTCTTTGCATACAAATTTATAGAGTTATTTTTTTCATTTACATATAAAAAAAAAACCGACTCAAATCTTTTTTATAACAGTAGTTTAAAAAAATTTTTTTTATATTTAAAGAAAAGAAATAGCTCTATAACTTTGTTTATAAAGTCATAATATTGGTCTTTACAAAATTTTATTTTAAACTATCATCGAGCCATATATCTTTTTGAAATCTGCGAAAAATTATAGTACATAAATAAAATCGAGTTCTATATAAAGATTTTAAATAATAAAATTTTATATTAAACTATACATAATTTTGATTTACATATGACATCAACTACCCTAAAAATCTATGCCAATGTTTGAAATTGGGTTTCGGAATTGGCGGAATTTGCGGGTCGCAACAATTTTTAAAATTTCCGCAAATGACATATGTGGATTCCACATACAAATTTGCAAAATGTGTAAATGCTTATAATCCGTTTAATAGACTTTTTTTTTTAGTTGTAAGCCCACAGTTAATTTAAAATTGAATTTCAGGCATTAAATACCACCATTGTATGCTACTGGCACTTATTTGCTATGTGCTATGAAAACTGCAATTACTGTACCCAAAGGTAGAGTACACACATCAATTTGCGCAACAGCCAATCAAAAAAATGTATTGGTGTAACATTTGACAATCCTTATTAAAACTATATTTTTTAGATCTTCTAGCTAAGCTTTCTTAACAACTATGTGATTAAACTTATTAAAAAATTATTTATTTTTTATTCATTATACTTGTATCATTGAAATGAAAAAGTTTCTTTGAGTTTGACCTGGTAGTTATTGTTATTTAAAATTTTTAAAAAAATCGAAACTCAAGAAATACAGAAATATCATTTAAGAAAATTCTTGATAATTACTGGACCAAATCCGATGAATTTTTTTTTTTTAATTGTCAAGTCTTTAGAATAAAATAAATTAATTTATCGAATTTTGATTGGTAATTGTTGGGAAATATTGATTGAAAGCTAAAAAAAAAAATGTTTAACTGCAGCTTCTTTTTTACATATGTTTAAATTTTAACCGAAGATCTCTTGGACACGTGATCAAAATTCGATCAAAATGTTAAGTCGATAATTTTATAGAATTAAAATATAAAGAAAAAATTTAGCCGGATTTAATCAGATATGTAAGAAGTCTTTGTTTAGGCATCTGTAAAAAGAGGCTGTGACTAAAGTTTTTTCTTTTTTTTTTAAATTAACTATCAATCAAAATTCGATAAAATTTTTTATTTAAATTCTACAGAATAATTAATTGATGATCGCCACAAGGTAGTGTGATCATAGTGTAACTTGACGGAAATACTATGTAAATCCTATAATGTAGGAATGAAGCTGCCCGCCCAAGGAAACCTTTTTTTACTAAGTTAATGAGTCATGTCTACTAAGTAAAAATTGTAGAGCTCATCGAGACGAGTCTAACGGTATTAGATCATCGAAATCGGTCCAGTAGATGATGAGATACCTTCAAAAAACGATTGGTCGACTATATGTAAACAAACCTATTGTTTACATATAGTCGGCCAATCGTTTTCGAAGGTATCTCGGCACATACCTGGCCGATTACGACGATCAAACTACCGTTAGACTTGTCTCGATGAGCTCTACGATTTCATTTAGTAGACATGGCTTATTAACTTGGTAAAAAAAAAACTTTTCCTTGGGCGGTCAGCTTCATTCCTACATTTTAGGATTTACCTATCAAAACATAGTAAGGATCTGCGTCACGTTATGATCACACTACCGATTTGTGGCGGATCATCAATTAAAATAAAAATTTTCGTCAAATTTTGACTAGTAATTATCGTGTCATTTTCATTTAAATTTAAAAACTATGATCGTAGTCATATTTCTGTGCTTCATAAAGATTTTTGATATTTTTTTTAAGAATTTTAAATAAAGTTTCTCGATAACGACAGGTCAAACCCGATGAACCTTTTTCATTCAATTATACAAGATTATAGAATTAAAATAAATGTTTTTTTGTTAAGATGAATCGCATACTTGTTGAGAAATCTTGACTAGAACATATAAAAACTATCAATTTTAACAAGGATCGTCAATTGTTTAGCTGACATGAGTAGATCATTACTTTATCTGGGGGTCGGTTAAAGCGGAGGATGGCTAAAGCCAGGTGCGTTTATATGTTTTTTGATTATAAAATTAAAATTAGTGTAAGGGTTAGTTAGGGGTTAGAGTTAGGGCATAGCTTATAAGTAAAATTGTCTTCCCGACATTTTTTATTAATGCTACTAGAAAGGTTTAGACACTCGTTTTTTGCATTTTCGGCGTTTTTCACTTTTTTTTCTTTGTTTTTGTGTCGTCGGGCTGATCCGTAAAGATCAAATTTTACGATTTGATTGGCTTTCTATCACGTGAACGCACCTGACTTTATGCGACCCCAAGCGGAGTTAACTCAATATATGATGCATAAATTGAATCCTTGATATCTATATATAAAAACCCTTCTAATTGCATCAAAAAGGTAACCCTAACCCTAACTAAATTTCTCTCCGCTTTAACCGACCCCTTTATCTGTTAACCTTTCGGAAATCGAGCAACTAATAACAGTGAGTCACGTGAGCATAAAGACACTAACTGTGCGTGGTAATTGTAGTAGTTAGTATTTATATAAGTGAGAGTGTTTATGTATAGGATTTGGAAATTCGAAAGAAAGTGTGATATTGTTTAGAATCGATTAGTGCCTTGATTAAATACTAGCGTCCGACCCGTGGCTCCGCCACGGGATCGTAAAAATTTCGAGCTTGATCAGGTCTTCTATCTATTTAATAATTTAAAATATCTATCTTTTCATCTTATAATTAATTTCACTTCTATACTTTAAAGTTATCGTATTATCTGGTTAAATTTCTAGCAATCTAGTTAAATCTTCTGATGCGTCATCTATCTATTTAATAATTAAAAATAACAATAATTTCTCCAAGTCAGCGATTGATTCGTTATACCTTTTTATCATATAATTAATTCGTTTCTATACCTTAAAGCCATCGTATTATCTGATTCAATTTCTAGCAATCTAGTTAAATCTTCGGATGCGTCATCTATCTATTTAATAATTTAAAATAACAATAAGTTTCTCGAAGTTAACGATTGATTCATTATACCTTTTCATCATATAATTAATCTCGCTTCTATACCTTAAAAGCTATCGCATTATCTGGTTCAATTTCTAGCAATCTAGTTAAATCTTCGAATGCTTCATCTATATATTTAATAATTTAAAATAGCAATAATTTCTCCAAGTTAGCAATTGATTCGTTATACCTTTTCATCATATAATTAATTTTACTTCTATACCTTAAGTTATAATATTATCTGGTTCAATTTCTAGCAATCTAGTTAAATTTTGGATGCTTCATCTATCTATTTAACAATCTAAAATATAATTATTTCTCCAAATTAGCGATTGATTCGTTATACCTCTTCATCATATAATTAATTTCACTTCTATACCTTAAAGTTATCATATTATCTGGTTAAATTTCTAACAATCTAGTTTAATCTTCGGATGCGTCATCTATATATTTAATAATTAAAAAATAACAATAATTTCTCCAAGTTAGCGATTGTTATACCTTTTTACCATGTAATTAATTTCACTTCTATACCTTAAAGTTATCATATTATCTGGTTCAATTTCTAGCAATCTAGTAAATATTCGGATGCTTCATCCATCTATTTAATAATTTTAAATAACAATAAATTTCTCGAAGTTAACGATTGATTTGTTATACCTTTTCATTATATAATTAATCTCACTTATATACCTTAAAGCTATCGTATTATAAGGTTCAATTTCTAGCAATCTAATTAAATCTTCGGATGCTTAAATATAATAATTTCTCCAAGTTAGCGATTGATTCGTTATACCTTTTAATCTTATAATTAATTTCACTTCTATACCTTAAAGTTATCATGTTATCTACTGTAGTTAAATTTCTAGCAATCTAGTTAAATCTTCTATTTAATAATTTAAAATACAATAATTTTTCAAGTTAGCGATTGATTCGTTATACCTTTTCATCATATAATTAATTTCACTTCTATACCATAAAGCTATCGTATTATCTGGTTCAATTTCTAGCAATCTAGTTAAATCTCCGGATGCGTCTATTTAATAATTTAAAATAGCAATAATTTCTCCAAGTTAACGATTGATTCGTTATACCTTTTCATCATATAAGTAATTTCACTTCTATACCTTAATGTTATCGTATTATCTGGTTAAATTTCTAACAATCTAGTTAAATCTTCTATTTAATAATTTAAATAACAATAATTTCTCCAAGTTAACGATTGATTCATTATACCTTTCCATCATATAATTAATTTTCGTAAAACATTAATTTCTATCGCAAAAAAATTCCAGTAGCACATTGTAGTACAGTATATAGTTAGGGTTGTATTGGGACTGTTACAGCTGTTTTCAAAAAGATGCAGAAAAAAATTAAAAATCCGGGAACTATCGTTAATTCTCCATGATACAATAATCTGCATCTTTCCACGCTTTTTGAAAACAGTTGCAAGATATGTACTGTGAAAATTCTGTTACCGGTTATTATAAAAATCATGTTACAAAACTTATTATTCTCGATTTTACGTATTGATGTTTAAACCATGACGACATTAATGCAAATGATCAAAATGTCGCAATAATTGCAGATGATCACGGGAATTTTGTAATAATTACTCACTTTACGTAAATTATTAAATTATGCAAGTTTTCCCCACACTCAGGTCACATTTTTCAGATACGACCAATCAAAAACGTTAAAACGCACGAACTCACAATATATGGCAAACATGTATACAAAGTGGAGCGAATATCGCCCGTATATTATAAACTATCTGTAAATAACAATATATGGCATTTCTGACATAAATAATCGATCTATATGCCATTACTAGTGATGTGCCGCGTACAGTACTATACGTACTGTACTGTACGTACTGTACGTACTGTACGCTAAGATTTTTGCCGATCATTTGTTCCAGCCCAGAAAAGAACTATACGTACAGTACGTACAGTACGTACTGTACGTACTGTACGCTAAAAATTTTCAGATATCATATAAATGGCACATCACTAGCCATTACTTCGATTTCTGCGATTTCTTGCATATCAGTCCGATAACTGACAGAAATGGCAGATCCGACATTTTGGGCGCAGCTATCCCGTGACTTCCAATACCAGGGGCCCAGATTAGCATGAACTACCCCCGTAGCACCGAGATTTTCACTGATCTGCAATCTAGAACATTCGATTTACATAATAACGAGTCACGTTTTGATGTAACGTAACACAAGCAGGAAAACAAAACGTTCGCTTTTTCAAAAATCGCTCATATCATGAAAATTTGCATAAGAAACCACTTTCTGCGCTCTAACAAAAAAATTTCCTTGAACAATTTTACTAAAAGAACCTTCTAACTCTAAGTTTAGCATAGACCCTAACCTTAACTTATACGAGTTCGAAGATTTTTTAGTGACAATGTTCTAGATTGCAGATCAGTGAAGATCTGTCGGTGCCACTGGGGTAGTGGATTAGCATGAGTAACACCGTACAGCTACAAGATCCTCACTTTTAATTATATCCCGATACTAATCATGTACCTAATTGATTAGACAGATTTTACAAATTTGATATGTGATTTATTGTTATTAATAAAATATTGAGAAGTTTGACTTTATTGATAAAGCTACGCTATTTTTTTTTTATTAGTTTCAATTAGCATTTGCAATTACATATTTATTAAATAGAATACTTTTTACTTTGTAAAATTCATTGTATCTACCTTTTTTTTAAAAAAATAATTATTCGATTGTTAATCATTGTATATATTATTTTCCCATGTATTCCACTGCCGTTGTGCTTTTTCTGTAATTGTAGCATAATTTGTTCTTTTGTTTGCTCATAAACCCATTTCAATATATTTATATAAAGAAGTACGATAGCTTAATATATTAAATTATGTAAAGAAGTTTATATTTATGTAAAGAAGTTCGATCACTTAATATATTTATGTAAAGAAGCTTGAGATTGTTTACTTATGGTTGGAACTTAATGAAAAGAAGTTATTTTGCTACATTACTACACTAGATAATTTTCTAAACCATAATTTACGTATGACTTAAATTATCAAACGTGTCAATTAATAAATAATTATTGCACCTCTTATATCATATAACAAATATTATAATTCGAAGAACCTATTGAAATTCTTTATACCGATAAACTTATTTTCATCATTATAGCAAAAAAGTATTATGTTGATCATCGGTCCATTCGATTGGTCTAGGACTGCAGTCCAGTCTGATTTTTTAAAAGATTCCAGTATTTTAACCAGGATGGACCGGACGGATCGATTAACAGCCCTATTTGCCACCCAATGTTTGAATTTCGAATTACACTGAAGATCGTAATTTTTAGACATTCATTATAACGAATTTCACGAGTCACGAACATATCCTTGCGAATCAATAAAGTGTTGAAGAAGTAAATATGAATACAAGACGATAAAGATTGATTTGAATATAATGAATAAAAAAATGAAGCATAAAAACTAAAAAAAAAAAACTAACTTATAAATAAGATCAATGCAAATATCAATGTAATTAATAATAATTATTATTAGCGCCGTTAATAAAATGAGCAAATTTTTTATTGTCGTTATTAGTGATTGTACCCGGGTAGAACTTGCAATTGTGTGAAATAGTAATTTATCTGGATATCCGGGTAATTTAATAGTAATCGGGTAGAGGTTTTCCCAACGGGTACAATCTCTAGTCGTTATTAATAAATTATATAATATCAATAGTTTATTACATTGCCGTGGTCCCATTATCTGCATGAAGAAATAACACGTGTCAATTTCATATCGACGTAAATTCAAAAATGACATAGAATAATACCAAATATAGTTTTGATTTTCAATACGGATGAGTAGATCAGTATAGTACAGGCTATTTTTAAATTCTGTACCATACTGATCCGGTGTTATATACTATACAATTCTGATCATTCATACCATATTTGATTGATTCATGATTTACTGTAAAAAATTCTGTTACAAATCGACACATAATATTGTATGTGGTTAAGGTTGGTTTGGTACCATTGTAAATATACAATTGTCAATGAATTTGAATTGTGGTGACTATTGGTCATACTGGCTCATCACTCATCAATCTATTTGTCTAAACATTTTGATATGGTTGGTATAACCAATCAAAAAACGTTAAAACATAATAATTTGATTATATTGCTAAAATTAGTTTAGTACAATTTGGATATAACCATGTGCGGTAGATCGACATAAAACTACAAACGCAAGAATTGCTGAGAATTAATGATAATAAGATAATCTGGATAGAAACATTCCGACCAAAAATTTACGAAAAAATGGAAAAATCTAGAGATCAATCGTCTATATCCTTAATGAATGTAATTTTTCTTAATATTTGGTTAATATATTCACTATTTTTTTTTATTAATCGTATGTTTTTCTTTTTATCTATTACGGAGAAGTTGTTCTAGTTCTTGCACTTATTCTTGAACTTGAGATCATTACTCAAAACACTTTCAAATTCGTAAAACATTTGACTGACTTTTTTTTATCTATTTTTATCATTCTTATATAGCAGATCTGCTTGGCTCGCCATAGTAGGCAATATATTGTTCCTCCTTTGCGAGCTACGCCCAAAATAGGTTGTAAATTAGCGTTAGGTAATTTAACAACAGAAACAAATTTGGAAAATTCACGTTTTACGATTTTAAGGGAGTTGTTTAAGGACCTTAATTTAATGCAAAAAAAAATCTTTACTAAAATAATCTATTAAACTATTTAGTAAAACATTGTACTAAAATAAATAATTAATTATTAATGTTACTAATTCGTGATATTACTAGCATCCACTTATTTGCGTATTCCGGATCAGCCCGACAAAGAATCCGAGCACGCTTAAATGACGAAAAAAACGAAAATATACAAAAACCAATGTTTAAATCGATCTTGGCGCACTAATTAAAATTAATCTAACCTTATAGCCTCTAACGTTAAGGCTCTAATCCTAAATTTTTATCTCACTCACTTAGTTTATTTACAAAATCGGATTTCCTTTTTTGGTTTGTATTACAACGAGTGTCTAAACCTATTTGGAGCATCAATGGCCGAATAATAACCTATTAGTGGATATAGTCAATTTTAATTATTTCTCTTTTAGACACACTTTCTAAGAAATTTGAAAAATGGCCCTAACCTAATCAAATTAACGTTAAATTATAATTTTTCAAACTAGTGTTACAAAATATTGTCACATCGATTAGTTAATAAATTATTTTATTCAACTATCGATTTTATTCGACTAATCGATTAATTGACCAGTGACCGATCGATTAATCGATTAATCGATTGATCGATTAATCAATTAATCGGTTAGTTGACCAATCGTTTATCGATTTTCCAACTTTCAATTTATATCACTATTTCAAACTTGACCTATCACTATAAATAGCTGTAAATGAATATTACTATGACACAGTATTTTCCTAGTTTCAACATTTAACCTAACTTTATCTGTAATTTTAATTACTTCATTTTAGACACATTTCCAAGGAAATTTGAAAAATGACCCAGTCCAATTAAATTAGTGTTAAATTATAATGTTTCAAACTTGGCCTATCACCATGTATAGCCATAAATGAATATTATGATATCGTATTTAAAAAAAAAAATTATAAATACTGCATTTTTAATCAAAGGAAGGTACGGATCATAAAAATTATAATAAATTAAAATCATGAAAAAGCACATGATTTTTATACTCACATTTTTGATTATCACTATCGCTGAAGCATCAATTTCGAAAAGAAAAGACCATTATCAAATTTCTTTGTTCAAAAGACAAGAAAATTTTACATGCACACCTTGTGGAGATTTTGACTGTTGTAATTCTACGGAAGTATGTAGTGAAGACGAATTTTGTTGTGATGCGAGCCGTGCTTGTGGAGGTGATTGTTGTACTTCTACAGAAGTATGTACTGGCTTCGATTTTTGTTGTGATAAGAGCCTTGCTTGTGGAATTGATTGTTGTGATTCTACGGAAGTATGTGCTGGAGACAGACAGTGTTGCAACCCGGACCGTGTCTGTGGTGGTGGTATCGACGCTACCTGTTGTGATGAATCACAAACATGCGTAGATGGTAATTGTAGATGAGTAACGTGAAACTTTCTTAATATGTATCTATGAAGATACTTTTTGATTTATAGCTTTCCTCCTGTGATTTGTTAAAATTTTAAAGATTTTTATTAATATTAATTATTTACAAACATTTTAAAAAAATTTTCACATATTGTAAACAAAAATAGAATATATATTATTGAAAAATTAAATATTTTATTATAGCTATTTTTGTCAAAATTTGTATATGATATAAGTCATAAATAAAATGTGATTATTTTCTTCGTCATATTTCGCTTGAAATTGAAATAGTCATTCACAAAATGTAAAATTGACGTATGTTTTGCAATCGATGAAATTGGTAAAAATTTATAGGGATAGGCCGCTGCAGTGCCGCTGCGCAGGCGAAGGTCGGAATATGTCGGATACCTTCAAAATTTAGCAATTTTGGCCCGCATTAGCCATAATGCAGGTCGCACATGTTGCGCAGCCTACGCAGTATTTTCATCCCTAGGTATTTATCTTGTCACGTAATCCATTTATTCCAAATACTAAAGATTTCGAGCGCAATCAATAGTTTTATGATATAAGCCATTATATGTCATTATATTTTCGAAATGAATTGGTAAACATAACAAAGATGGAAACAACTTTAAAACGGTTAATCTAAGACATGTCACTATGCATCAATTAGAAATTATCAATCAACTATATAAAATTTTCTTATTTTATAATCTTACAAATTTTAAATTTTATTAAAATGCTAAAAATATTATTATGATTCTAAATTTAAATTAAATTAAAGGTATATTTTATGGCGGAATAGTTTCATTAGAAAATCTTGATACTTCATTTTGGTTTAACCTCATGATTATTGCCTGTAAACTTTTATTTAAATTTATTTGATTGAAACAAAAAGCCTTGTGGCTTCGATTGCATTTTTCTAAAGTATATCAAAAAAGCTTTCGAAATAATAAATTTCAAGAATTGCAAAATTAGTGCAATAATATAATAGCCAGAAAAAAATTTTAAATCGAAGATTTTACATCTATACAATAAAATGTGTAATTTCACTAGCAGATGCACTTTGTAAAAACTCTACACGACTTCTTTGATCTAGAGCATAGAATTAATATTGTAAACGAGTAGTTCGTGTTGTGTTTTATGAATATCATAGTATATAATTTTCTCATCACATTTTTAAAAACAAATATCATGGATAATCCGATATTAAACTAACCAATTATAATCAGCGTAGCATACACTGATTTCATGTTTCATGTTGCTTATGCAAGTCATTGGACGATACTAATAAAATAACTTTCTTGCGCCAATTTATTATTAATGTTTGCAATAGAACAAAATTTATAAAATTTAATTTCAAGTTAAATTATTTTTAGAAATATTCTCATAGTACGAATCTTCAATATTTTCTAGTAATGATTTGGATTCATTTAGTTCTAATAAAACGCTTTCATCATTTTGCCATTTCTCAAAAATTTCACAAAGATCTTTTGCTGATGAGCGTTTCTCTGAATTTTTATCCCAACATTTTCTCATAAGGTTTACGTAACATTGCGGTGCTTCTTTATTAACAGCAGGTCTTAAATTACAATAATATATTAACAAGCCAAGTTTCGACATATCAAGTTTTTGATAGTACGATATAGTTTTTCCATATAAAATTTCCCACATAATTATACCGAATGAATAAATATCAGATGCTTTAGTGTACGGTTTGTTATTCAAAACTTCAGGTGCAACGTATGGTAAAATTCCAAAAATTCCATCTGATTTTGATTTTGACGTAATATTAGCTGATATTGAAAGTCCTAAATCAGCAATATATGCACCTTTCAAGTAATTTTGTAATATATTTCCACTATGTAAATTCCGATGAATAAGATCTTGAGAATGAATTATCTGAAGATCTGATGCAATACTTTGTAATAAATTCAATTTATCTTTCCAATCCATTTTCGATATAGTATGTAAATTTTGGCGCAAACTGCCTTTTAGAGCATAACCAATGACAAGAATATAATTTCCAGAAGTTTTATCTTTTGATATACCAAAACATTTTAAAAATGTTGGATGAAAAATTTTGATCTGCACTCTACCGCGTTCCGGTGCCGGGAGGGTGCCATAAAAAGGACAGTATACCTAGAAAAGGCGGTTTTAAAAGCAAAAGAGGCCTTACCAAAGGGGCGAAAGCCCTGGTACCAAAGAAAAGGAAGTTCATTGATTGGAATATGGACGAAGTCCAAGGAAAACGCGTAAAGACTCATGACACTAGGTCTAAATCTGTTAACAAAGGAGAAAACATGAACGTCTCGCAAGAAAGCACAGTAACTAAACTAAACTCAGAACAGGGACAGGAACAAACCGTAGCTACATCTAATAATACATCGATTGATTGGTCAGAGGATGTGGGCCTGGAGTTCTCTGTGGAGGAAGACTTAACAGACACAGGTTCAAGTAACTCTGACGAATCGGAAAATTCGACGGGGAATATAAAGGAACTTTCTGGAAAGATGGCGGAAAGATCTGACGTAATGAATACTGATATGCAGGTTGACGATCTAAACCAAATTTC